>WTXH01000177.1:0-76382 GCA_022376555.1 Russula compacta
GGACAGGACCACCAACGGGCGTGGAAGTGGAGGACCAAGCGGAGGCGGAGGCCCTCCGGGAGGCGGGCCACCGGAGGAGGAGGTGGAGGCGCACCAGGAGGGGACAACCACAGCAACCCATAAAGCGACGACAAACCAATGGGAGCCCTACCAAGATCTTCGAAGGAGATCAACCAAAGCTGAGAGCTTCTGCGAGAACTCCAAGCATACTTTCTCGTTAACCATAACGTTCCATCATTAGCCTCCTTCATCAAACGAGTGGCCATAGCCCTCACTTGCATCAAAGGAACGGAAGTAAACCGATGGACAGAAAAACTAGACTGGCTGGGGATGCTGCAACCAGCAGACGACGTGCGGGCAGTATGGACGACATTCGTGCAAAACTTCGAAAACCGCTTTCTCGATTCGCAAAGGCACAGAAGCCCGCATCAAACTACAGGAGTTAAAAATGAGGTGGCCAGAAATAGATGAGTACATCTCCACGTTCGAGAGCATAGCGCATGAAGCTGGTTACAACCCGATGGACCAGAACACCATGCAGTTGTTTCTGCAAGGATTACCACATAGCGTTGGACAAAAGGTGTTGGAAGACACAACTGTCAATACGTATGATCAAATGAAGGCCAAAGCTATCAACGTAACTGCATCGCAACGAATCATCGATGCCCTGTACATGCGCCCCAACAACAACAATGCCAGATGCACCCCATTCCAAAGCAACTGGCAGCATCGCGCTCAGCAAACACAGAATCCTCGACCGCCACGACAAGGGTTCGGACAAACCCCCTATAACTCCACTACGGCACCTAGAGCATGGAACAACCAACCAGTGCCCATGGATGTGGATCGAGCCAGAGCACCTCGAGGGAACTGGCAAGGACAAGGGGGAGGACCACCAAGGGGAAACGTTGTAAGGACGGATGACTACAGAGCCCAAAGAGGGGCACAGGGTGCGTGTTTTACGTGCGGACAACAAGGACATTTTGCTCGCACCTGTCCCTCTAAACAGCCTCGCACAAATACGCGCACCACCCAACTCATTGACTGGACACCTGAAGACAACGAGACCGAATCCAGTATCACAAAGGTGGATCACCTCCACCAACAGCTCGAAACACTCTCGTCCAAGGACCAAGAAGAACTGATGAACCGTCTGGGAGCAAAGGAAGGAAATTTTTCGGAGGCCTAATCTGTATGGCCTGGATTAGGAGGACTGGATCAGATAGGATGTATCTCTCTGTACGAAAATCCATGCAGCTACGTTTATTCATCCATCTGTCCAGGAAGAGGGCCGAGACAATAGCGCTCCTAGATTCGGGAGCGACCGAAAACTTCATCAGTATGCAGTACGCAAGAGAAATGCGATTCCCCATTAAACGATTGGAGAGACCCAGACCAGTCTATAACGTGGATGGGACAAGGAATAAGAACGGAGATATAGAACATTATACAGACCTAGAAATGCAGACGGGGAGTCAGCGGACTTGGTTGCGATTCTTCCTTACTGATCTGGGAGAACAAAAGGTTATCCTGGGATACCCGTGGTTCGCAGCCACACAGCCAAAGATTGACTGGGCGCGAGGATGGCTCGAAAGTGATCAACTACCCCTCATCCTTCGAACCAAGTTGGCAACCCAAGTGTGAATAGGAAAATGCAGAACTACCCCACAAGGATGCCAGACACCCTTGAGACAAGCCAAAATCATACAGGGGTCCATTCATATGGCCAAACTCGTCATCCCCGTAGCAAAAGGAAGAGGACAGACGCTGGCGTCGAAACTTGCCGAAGAAGCAGGATCACACAAAGGGAGCGGCGAAATCCCAAGTAAGTACCAGAGACATGCTCACGTCTTCAGTGAAGAAGCCGCCCAACGATTCCCCGAACCGCGCATCTGGGACCACGCGATCAAATTAAAGCCGGAAGCGCCATCCTCGATACCAGGCAAGGTGTATCAACTCACGCAAGAGGAACAGAAAGTGCTACTAGAATTCGTCCAAGAGCAACAAAGAAAAGGCTACATATGCCCTTCAAAGAGCCCATATGCGGCACCCTTCTTCTTTATCAAAAAGAAGGACGGGAAACTACGCCCAGTACAGGACTACCGTCGCTTAAATGAGTGGACCATTCGCAATCGCTACCCCCTCCCACTAATTCCAGAGCTGATAGCGAAAGTCCAAGGAGCGAAGCTTTTCACAAAGTTCGATATCTGGTGGGGATATAACAACGTGCACATCAAGAAAGGAGATGAGTGGAAAGCGGCGTTCATCACCAATCAGGGACTATTCGAACCTACCGTAATGTTCTTTGGGCTGACAAACTCACCAGCGACCTTTCAAACTATGATGAACGCAATCTTTGCTGAAGAAATAGCACAAGGATGGCTCATCATATACATGGACAACCTCCTCATCGCCACGAAAGACGACCCCAAATTCCATGAAGAATGCACCCACAAAGTCTTAGACAAGTTAAGACAACACGACCTATACCTCAAACCGGAGAAGTGCATCTTTGAACAACGAAAGGTAGAATTCCTAGGAGTCATCCTAGAGGACGGAACAGTCCAAATGGACCCCGCAAAAACGCGAGGAGTTGCAGATTGGCCTCAACCACAAACAGTCAAGGATGTCCGCGCGTTCTTAGGCTTCATGGGGTTTTACTGATATTTCATCCCCAATTACTCCCTCATAGCACACCCCTTGATCCAACTGACACAAAAAGATACCCCATTCAAATGGAATCATGACTGCAAGGAAGCCCTTGAACGCCTGAAAACGTTGATGTGTAGCAAACCCATCCTCCACCAGCCCGACTACTCCAAAGCGTTCTTCCTCGCCACGGATGCCTCCGCATACGGCGTGGGCGCCGTACTCTCGCAGGAGGGAGAAATCAACCCACGCACACAAAAACCCATGCTATGTCCGATTGCATACTACTCTAACACCTTCACCCCAACAGAACGCAACTATGACATCTATGAAAGAGAATTCTTGGGGGTCTTGAAAGCCCTCAAACGTTTCCGCCCCCACGTAGCAGCTATGGAAATACCAGTCACCATCCTCACTGATCATGCTAACCTAGCATACTGGAAGACTCCTCAAAAAGTCAATTGATGCGTGGCCAGATGGTTCGCAGAGCTTCAAGACTACAACCTGATCATCAAGCACGTGCCGGGAAAAATTCATACCGCTCCCGACATGCTGTCTAGACCACCAGGAGCTGATCACGGCTCTGACGACAACACGAACCTAACTCTTCTTCCCCCACCAATGTTCACTGCCACCATGACGACACAAAGGGACCCCCTCGAGCAACGAGTAAAAGAAGCTCAACAAAAGCAAAGGGCAGAGATGGAGCTATGGTGCAACTCACAAGGCATACGGAAGATCCCTGAAGGCTATGTAAAAGGGTGGAGCCTGGCAGTGCCCGCAGGATTACAGCTAAGACGCGATATACTATCTCGCTTCCATGACTCACCCACCACAGGATACCCAGGTCGAGATAACACCATTGCTCTTGTCAACCAAAGATACTGGTGGCCAGGATTGAACACTTGGGCGGAAAGATATGTCACGGGATGTGCACAATGCCAACAACACAAAATTCGAACAACAAAGAAGAATGTACCGATGTATCGTATACCAGGAGACACACAGATGCGTCCCTTTAACATCATCGCTTTAGACCTCATCACTCAACTGCTGAAAGCCAATGGAATGGACGCCATTCTCACCATCATCGACCAAGGCTGTTCGAGAGCGGCCCTTTTTGTCCCATGCAAAACGATGATCACCGGCAAGGGAATAGCCCAGCTATACCTCCAACACGTGTTCCCATGGTTTGGGGTACCAACGAAAGTGATCTCAGACTGCGACCCCCGCTTCACTTCCAATTTTTCCAAAGCCCTCACCACTAAACTGAAGATAGACTGAAACATCAGTACGGCCTTCCACCCACAAACAGATGGACTCACCGAGCGGAAGAACCAGTGGGTAGAACAATACCTTCGACTTTACACATCCGCCAGGCAAGACAACTGGGAAGAACTCCTGCCGATCGCAACCTTCGTGCACAACCGGTGGCCCAACACCACGACCAAGCTAAGTCCTCACAAAGTCATTCTTGGATACTGTCCCAGCGCTGCTGAAGAACCCATACCCATTACAAACAATGAAACAATGGAGAACAGACATGAACACGCGAAAGCACATCGAGCAGCAGCGGTTCAAGCCCTCAATGAAGTCGCCAAAGCGAAACCACTAGCACAATATCGGGAAGGAGATCAGGTTTGGCTCAAAGCGAAACACCTGTCACTCCCATACACATCTGCCAAACTTGCGCCCAAACGCCACGGACCCTTCAAAATATTGAAGGAAGTTTCGCCAGTGGCTTACAAGCTACAGCTGCCAGCGGCCTGGACCATTCATGATGTCTTCCACAGCTCATTACTCACCCATTACAAAGAGACCGAAGAACATGGAGTCAATTACCAACGCCCACCACCGGAGATGATTGATAATGCTGAGGAATACGAGGTGGAGCAAATTATCAATCACAGGCACCATGGGAGGAGCTGTCAGCTTCAATACCTCATCCGGTGGAAGGGTTACTCAGCCTCTGATGATACCTGGGAGCCCGCTGACCAAGTGCACGCCCCTGTGTTAGTAAGACAGTATCACCGACGTCACCCAATGGATGAAAGGCCCACATACAAAGGGACCAAGCGTGCAACATGGGCCAACTCAACCGCCTCTCATTCTTCTGCCCCTTTGCAACTAAACACAGCATGTCTTCTCCCCTCTCAGTTCTGTCCTACATCACAGCTAGCCCCAGCGGATGCGAAGAACCCCTACTGATCCCGCCAAGAACTCGATCCACCGCAGGCAAGCAACCCGAGCCCCTTGTCATCCCGATGGAAGTGGTGGCCTCATCGGCCAAATTCAGTGAGTTTCAGCTCTCGCCTTGAACTGTCCACGCTGCTCTCGAAGGGAACAGCCCCACCAAAGAGCAGCTCGTCCTCATCACCCAAGGGCTGGCAAGCGTTGTGCGCAAGAACGAAGAGGTGTCAAAGCAAAACCGAGACCAGCTCGCCGTACTCAAAGGACGATCTGACGCTCTGGCAGAGTGTGAGGCAAACGCGGCTCGCTTGGAAGCCACCTACAAGCACTGGAGAGACGACCAACTTGCAGCAGACGAGGAGGATCTGGGGATACCCGAAGGGTATGAGGAGAACGAAGGGCGAGTGCCCGATTTCTTCATTCCCCTCACTGATGGCACTCACACAATCCACACCCTCACGGCCTACATCAAGCGCAAGGGGCAGTACTGCCTCGGCACCTCTGGTAAAGGGGAAGCTGTCTACCGCCAGGAGCTTTTTGCTCCTAACCGAGCAACCATCGTCGAAGAGGGGGAGTACCCCCAATGGTTCTTCGATGCCCTCACTGACCCCAGCACCTACGACGCTATGCTGCGTCAGGCTGTTGAACCAGGAGGAGACTGGGGGACGGCCGCTGAGTTCGAACGTTACCACGAGACAGTCACTGACCTTGCAGGACTCCACATCGAGGCGCAGGAGTTGCAAGCCCATATCAACTCCCTCCGCTACCAGGAAGAACAGTGCTGCCGCCGCCTACTCGCCTCCCACAAATATGAGAGCTATGCTCTCTTTCGCAGGCTCTACAATGAGCCCTTACTCAAGGGAGACAAAACGCGTAGGTTCTCCTCCATCCCGAACAGCTCACGCCGCGGTGCGGCTTGTTTCTGAACCGAGGGTAATGTCACAGGGTGGCTTGCACGGGGGCAAGAGAACCACTGATGGCATATGAGGATGTGTTTGACCCCCAGGTGTGGTAGGCCTGTCTGGGCCTGGGGTTGGTGATACAGGTCGGACTTTTAGTCATCGTATGTAGTGGGGCTTTGTCACCCCTCAGTCAGCATCATAGTCAGCCGGATGACCAGAATATGGTCGCGTCAGCAGTAGTAGTCAGCTTGTACCAGTAGTACTTGTACGCGTGCGCGTGCAGAGACGAGACTCTAAGTCGAGTCTCCTTGTCTATCAAAGAGTAGTGGCTTCAGTCTATTGTCTCTAGGAAAGCCGTGGCTTGTTTCGCCTTCCTAGGCTTTCTGTGCTTTATCCTTTGTGTGCCCCGGGTTGCAGGCACACCGAACATCCACTCCAATTCCAGCACCATCAACGAGTCACTAGGGAGTCATGAGAGCTATTTCCCACCAGACATAGTGGGCGTATCCGCTGAGTTGTCAGACGACTCTGCTACTATCGTAGAAACTAACGACGTCTAAGTGTCACTGCTCTCGCCAGTGACAGATAAGGATTTTGGACCATTTGACATTTGGTCTTATGTGAGATATGGTGATGTTAACATCTGGCTGGGCTCAGAGAGTACTGATAACTGTTTGTTTGATGAGGGGGGAGGTGGTGTGCAGTTGGGATTCTGTGGTGTGAAGGCTGGCAATAAGTACTAGGTTGCCCTTGGCCATTGTCATGCTAGGATGTCATGTGTCTTAGTGTGAGGGTTCAATTCTGGGTTTGGACACCTTGTCCAAAGTCTGGTTTCTGGTATGGGTCAGGGTTCGGAGTTCTGTCCTTAGAACTTGTATGGCTGTGGTTTCTGAATGGCATGTAGCAGTGCTGGCTGTTCTGTTATCACTCTAGGAAGTGATGTCTGGAGGTGCAACTATGTCTTGTATTGCACTTAGTTTATTAGTGATTCACAAAGCTCATGAATGGAAGGGGTTCTGATGTCTGGTAGGAGTGGCTCCTTGGTGCTGCAGGTGGTTGTAGTATGTGATGTGTTATGGTGGACAGTTGGGACACTTATGCTTACTAATCTTTTGTCCATATATGTATGTATTTCTCATAGTCTGGCCAGAGTCGTCATCACCTCCCCCATCCTACTTTACATACCCTCTATTATGCTCTTGCTGCCCCAGACTGCTGTTGTGTTGCCTCAGCTACTTACTAAAGTACTTACACTAATCTGTCAATGGTTTTCATGGCCTTACTGCTGCTGAAACATGTCAATCACTGCCAGAAACTCTGCTTAAATAGCTATGTATAAATACACTCATAGAATGGGACCAAAGCCTTAAGCTTGGTCTCTTGTGAATCCTAGACATTCTCAGAGCAATCCTCTGAGTGATCCAAAGCTTTAAAGCCCCTTTCCCTTTCCACTTGCACCCTATAATATACCCTAGGGTCTGCTAAGCAACTTAGTGATATGTTTCACTTAATCTACCATATATAGTAAACCAAGTCCTGATTGGGAACTCTTCAAACTCCAACACATATGTTAAGCGCTCAGAAAGGCATTGCCTTTCTTTGCTTCAGACAGACAAAGGTCACTGAGTAACAGACCTCTCAGTGCTCTATAGAACCACCCCTCTGCACAAGCAACCCAGAACCAAGGAGCAGCTCCTTCCATTCATGACCTTAGTGGCATACCAACAAACTAAGTGCAATACAAGGTGTATCAGCACTCCAGACATCCCTTCCTCAGCATCAACTTGAAGATATGCTTCTTGAGTATCCATCAACTCCTTCACACCTAGCTCCCCTTCCTCCTTCAGGAAACAGAAAACAAATACAGCCAGCACTGCCACTACCAACAGCCATTCTAACAAGGTGTTAGAACTCCACAGAAGACAACCAAGATGACAGTCACCAATGCAGATATCATCCTACACTTATAGCAGAGGGATAGAATAGACAAACTAACTCCCAGACAGAGGGAACAAGCAGCCAAGGGAGCTGCCAGACAGAAACATCAACAGAACTACCATGCTCAGTCCAGTGTGACAACAGCTGTTGGTAGTGGTGGTGCTGGCTATATTTGTCCTCAGTTTCTTGAAGGAGGAAGGGGATCTAGATGTGAAGGAGTCAATTTGGATACTTAAGACATGTATCCAAGGAAGTGATGTCTGGAGTGCTAATACACCTTGTATTGCACTTAGTTTGTTGGTATGCCACTAAGGTTGTGAATAGAAGGAGCTGCTCCTTGGTACTGGGTTGCTAGTGCAGAGGGGGCAGTTCTATAGAGCACTGAGAGGTCCGTTACTCAGTGACCTTCATCTGTCTGAAGCAAAGAAAGGCAACGCCTTTCTGAGTGCTTAACATATGTGTCAGAGTTTGAAGAGTTCCCAATCAGGGCTCAGTTTACTATATATGGTAGATTAAGTGAAACGTGTCACTAAGTCACTTAGCAGACCCTAGGGTATGTTCTAGGGTGCAAGTGGAAAGGGGAAGAGGGCTTTGAAGCTTCAGATCACTCAGAGGATTGCTCTGAGAATGTCTGTGATTCACAAGAGACCAAGCTTAAGGCTTTGGTCCAGTTCTAAGAGCATATTTATACATGACTATTTAGGCAGAGTTTCCAGCAATGATTGACATGTTTCAGTGGCAGTAAGGCCACCAAACCCATCACCTTATTAGTGTAAGTAGTCTAGTAATCAGCCAAGGCAACACAGCAGCAGAATGGGGTGGCAGGAGTGTAATAGAGGGGGTGTAAAGTAAAGTGGGGGAAGTGATGACAACTCCAGCCAGACCATGAGAAATACGTACATATAAGGACAAAATATTAGTCAGCAAAAGCATCCCAACTGTCCACCACAACAAGGGCTGATATTACTTCAATCACTACTTGGCACATAATTTACCCTACTTGTATGGTAGAATATAGCACTTTCCAAAAAAAAGAAAAAAAACAACATATGCCTCGGGACCCGGTCTGACGGCCCGCCCTTCTGTTCCTTTTCTTGCCGGCGGCCCGCTTGCCATTGCAGTGCAGTTGCCAGTGTACGGTACGCCCAGAATAAACCAGAATAACAAATGTTCCCTACATCACCCCTGAAGAAGCTTGCCTCGCGAAAAGAGAAATCCAAGTTCACACCACAAGATGAATTCACAGACCTTAACCCTCCAATAACGTACAGACACCTTCTGTCTCCACCGCCAGGGGCGCGCGACCCGCTACGTGTGATCGCGCTCTGCGACAGTGACGCGTTCTACGCAGCGTGCGAGCAGGTGCGACTTGGCATAGACCCATCGCGACCACTTGTCGTGCGGCAGTGGGATGCCCTGATTGCTGTCAACTACCCCGCGCGCACATTCGGCATCACACGGATGAGCAACTGGCGCGACGCGCTGAAGAAGTGTCCCGAGCTGACCGTCGTGCACGTCGCGACGTACAAAGAGGGGGATCAGGCGCCAGGTTATTGGGACAATCCAGACACGGCGACCCACAAGGTATGCCTGCTCCGTTTGGTCACGCAGAACCGTAGCCCTATAATGATCTGATGCGATCATCACAGGTGCGGCTGATCCCGGCGACCGTTTTTAACGTTGATGGTTGTCGTTCAACCATGCGCTCGTGTACACACAGGTTTCCCTAGACTATTACCGTCGTGAGAGTGCGAAGATCATCACAATATTCAAAGACAGTCTGCCTGACGGAGAAATCGGTAGGCAGTGTCGACTAGCTCCGCCTGTCTGTCACACCTTTCTGAAACTAATGAACCAGAAAAAGCCTCGATCGACGAGGCCTTCATTGATTTTACGCGTCCTGTCCGCGCGGAACTTTTGGCACGTTACCCCTATCTAGCCGAAGTGCCACCAGATGCTCCGCATGGTCTCGACACGGTTTTGCCATCACCCCCTCCGATATCCTGGGAGAGCCGCGGGATTCTGATTCCTGTCGACCCCCCACCGGAAGATGAGGCTGGCCCCACTCATGGCTCTATGGAGGCTGCGGATGGCGACGGCGATGCATCGCGGACATGGCACGATGTTGCTCTGTCTATAGCGGCGGAGCTTATGGACAAGATCAGGGCGGAAGTGCGCATACGGCTGGGGTACACCACATCGGCGGTAGGCTTCCCTTCCGCGGTTCTACTTCTAGGATTTGATCATTCTCCAATCCTTCATGGCCTGCCCCGTGCGCTTGTCACAGGGGATCGCCAGAAACAAGTTCCTTTCCAAGGTGCGTCAACCGTTCCTTCGATGATGTTTGTGCAGATCGCTTATGAGGCACGGCCGCTGCCCACAGCTCACCGCATCATACAAGAAACGTGACTCGCAGGTCGTGCCACTTTGATGTCATCACATGTGTCACGAGCTGATATCTCTGCCCAGAGCATCCTCCGCAATGCCGCGATACCAAATTATCTTATGCCGATGCCATTTCAGAAGGTGACACTCATTCGTCGTGTATACCGTTCAGCGTCCTCAAGGGGCTCGGGTCAGATTAGATTCTTGGGTGGCAAACTCGGACAGGCTATCGCAGACAAGTTCGAGGTTTCGAGCGTTGGCGATCTTCTGTAAGCATTTAGTTCTTCTCATATTGCCGTCGAAATATTAAAGTACAGCATACTGTGCGATGTTTAGGCCCATCAGTCTAGGTGCGCGGCAATCCATCAGCACTGCATTCAGGGCGCTTGCTAACTACAGATCCGCTAGAAGAAATACAGCAGAAATTCGGAGAAGATTCTATCTGGGTATATGAGATTCTGAGGTACGCTCGCATCAACTACGATCGAATAGGTGACTCAGTAGCACTCTACAGGGGGATCGACAGGACGGAAGGTATGTAGTGAGAGACGTATCATGCCCAATCGCGGCGAACATTGTTGCCCTATCCAGTGAGAGAAAAACCGACACTGACCAAGAGCATGATGGCGTCGAAAAACCTTCCACGCCCAATTACCAAACCCTCTGAGGGTCTACATTGGCTGCGTGTCCTCGCTGCAGAGCTCGCACTACGATTGAATGAGCTCCGCGCAACGGACCTCTCAGTTTGGCCTAAAACCATCGTTCTACATGCGCGGCATCGTACGATTCTCGTCTAGCCTTTCGTGCTTCATAAATTGACCCGAGCCAACGTATAGGGTACGATGGGTCCCGATCAAAACAGGCACCTTTCCCTTTCGCGCGTAATGTCACTGTGGACATGATCGCAGGACTTGCTGATCGATTATGGAAGGACTTGGTGGGAAGTGGTAGCAAGCAAGATGGCTCGTTGCCTTACCCCGTGACAACTATCGCGATTGGGTTCTCGGGCGTTGAATCAGGCGAAGTAGGTCAGCAGAACATAGAAGGATTTTTTCTTTCAGGGGCAAGCACAAAGCCACCGTCACCGTCTTCATCGGATAGACACAAGAATGAGAGGATACAAATACATCATAGGAAGCGCCTACGTGAGGAGGGGGACGAAGAAGGTTCGTCTCTTGGTGTACAGGGAATCAGCCGAGAGAATGTGGCATCCTTCGTGTGCACACGGTGCCACAAACGCATAGAGATTGAGCCCGGTGACGACGGCGAGGGGGAGCCAGAGGAAAGGCGAACGAGGGCGCTCACTCGGTTGCGTCTGGAGCATGATGACTTTCACTTTGCAGAGGATATGGCCAAAATGCCAGACGATGGTAACGTTGGTAGGTCTCCAGGGTTGCGGGCAGTGGAGAGGGAAAGGAAGCGGAAGAAGGATACCAGGGCAGGAAGGGATCAGCCCCAGGATGTGGAGGGAATAGCCAAGTTTTTGGTACGTAGGCCAGGGTAGCGATCCCAATGGCGATCACTACTAGTATAAACTTGGTCCGTCAGCCTCGGCGCTTTCTATCTATATGAGCGTACAGTAATAGAAACACCACCCCCAAGTGTAGTGATGGTAACATCAATATCTATAACGAGGTCTTGATGGGATGCAATGCCGCGGCTTTGCCAACTGGCATAGATGCGTGGCAGGCTCGTATTTTTCTCTGTCTCCTCTGGCGACCATCCCCTCTCTTTGATATTTCTTTCATTCGACGGGACCGGTCCCTTTCTCTCTGTTTTTTCTCCCCTCTCAATAGCCAAGGCCGCAGGGCTGCCTCCTTTGTTTCAAATCTGTCTGGAACAGTCCCACTGTAGATCAGCCTTTAAATTTACGAATTCTACGTCCACCTTATGATGAGTACGTCCCAAGTAACGGCGACATTCCCTCGTTTTGTGGCATTCGAGTCTGGTGAAAAGGCGGCTGCCATCGTACGTCCATCCAACACGCACGTTCTTTCCCAGGCTCTCACTATTGGCTTACCCTCGCATTACGTAGTCCGTGGCCGTCTTCGCGGTTCTATCGACCCTAGTGCTCTCCCTCGTCCTCCTCAGCGTCGTCACCGTAGCATTCTCCAGCAAACACACATCATATCAGAACCTTTCACGAGAAGCGTTCTTCTTCCGCTCCCAACTTGGACAATATGCGGGCTGCTTACTGCTCAGCAACTGGATTACAGCCGTAAGCCGATTGATAGGCATTAGATGGATCAAGGATCGTGGGGTACATGTAGGTAAGTAAAACTACTTCTGGAGTGAATAATTGAGCTACAGTTTCTCACCCTGCCTCGTCACTGTTCTCGTAGGATCATATTGTTCTGCTCAAGGTATTCACTGAGTGCCTTCCTTCACCCGTTCGCTGGCAGATTCTGACCCTCGCCTCTACTTAGGGTCATTGAGGCAAATTGGGCAGTTTGCATCATTCTTCTTCATCGTTACAATGGGCATCCATACCTTCAACACACTCGTACTGCGTAATCGCCCGCCTCAGTGGGTCGGGATTGTTGTTACCCTCATCGGCTGGACATCTGCAATTGTTATTGGTTTGTCCGCTTCCGCTTTTGCCAATTTCTATTTTTAAGACATCCTGTCAGGAGTCGTTCCTCTGTCAAGCTCGAGTCTCGTCAATGGCCCATTCTACAACGCCGGCGGCTTCACTTGTGGTATCTCAATGTCGTATCAAGTTGCCCATATGCTTCTCTACTTCCTACCGGTGCGTACCCCCCACCTTGGCAGATCGCCGCGACCTTACAATCGGAAAAGTTTTTTTTTGCGTCAATCCTCTCGGCGATCGTTTACTCTCTCATCTTTCTGATCCTGCGTGGCACACTCGTTATTAATGGTGGTCTGAGAATCCATCTTGATCCCCAGCGTCGGTTGCGTCTACGCAATGAAACTTTTGAAGAGTATCAGCGCTTCATCCTCTCTGTCGCGCGGACGATGCTTTGGTAAGTGAACTCCCCAGCTCATTTCCTACGTTGTCTCAGACTCAAACCTTGCTGGCTAGGCTTCCGATCTGTAAGCTCAGTTTTGGCAGTCATCGAACACAAGGGCCCTAACCTGATATTTTAGCCTTCGTCGTTGCTTTGTTTCCCTCTTCTATCGTGCAACTGATGGTCATTTCTGGCATTGGTGCGTCCTCTGGAGCCATGGCATTCTCGTTTATTCTAGAGCACCTAGAAGGTGAGGTAACTCCCAGTCTTCTCCGTGTCTCGCTCTGACATACGATGCAGGGGTAGGGAACGTTCTAATTCTTTTCAGCGTTCTGAGAGCGTTGGGCTCAGCCATGAAATCAACCAGCTCAAATGACTCTGAGAAAGGGCGTTCTGAACGTGGCACCATTTCCCGTCCTACGTACGATTGGAAACCGCAGTCGACGTTCTCGTCTACAACACAGGAACCGGCTATGAAAACAGTGCCCCCGGCGTATCCGCCTGGCTTCCTTCAGAACAGTGCCCCCTCTTCCCTACCGAAGTCGCTATTCCAGGCTCACAAGAAGTCTGGGAGTGCGAATTCCTCCACATCGCTGCTGAAAACCGAACGATCCTCGCGTAGTCGCTCGTCATCTCTTAGTCTCAACCGCTCCGAGTCCTCGTCTTCGACTTCCTCCGTCCGAAAGCCCATCGCGCCGGCTTCCGTATTGGATGCTGAGCTTGCTGTTCCTCCCGAAGCGATTCAGAAACCTACCCAGACCCCACAACTAAGGCTCTTGACGATAGACCTACCTCCCCAGCTCGATTTGAACTCTCCTGGTCTGGCGCCTTCTCCGCGCGGCAAGCGCTCCCGGATTTCTCGAGACTTGAACCCGGTTTCAGGGTCGCCTCCGATCGCGGTCGCACCCCAGTCCGCGCCGTTCCTCGAGGTGACCCTACATTCCCCGCTTGCCTCTCCCCTAACAGATGGCGTTGGCTCGCTGATCAGCATGTACATCTCACGCAATTCCACCATGTCTGTTGAACTGCCGCCATTCCCAGTCCCCGCTGTCCAGCGCGATTCTCCAGTTGATGCCCCCTCAAACATCCAACCATCTGGGCCCTCCACAACTCGCTTGCCCACAACGTCTGCCCTTGATTTTCCCGTGATCGTTCCGCCCGAAGGTGTCGGCTTCCCCCTTAAGGCGGCTGTATCCATCGGCGCCGTCGGTGGCAGAAAACCACATGTTCATCCGCCTGCTGCCCACCCCGAGCTACCACCTGTACCCGCATCACCGGCGGAATCCAGTGACGCGAGCCAGTACTCAGATTCTGAGACAAGCACCGCGCCGGCGCCCCAGGCGCGCCCTACACTACAGCCCACGCAACCACTGCGCTTGATTAGGACAACGAGCGAGAATTCGCATGTCCACTCACGAGAGCGGCAATTGTCGGATCGCCCTGTCCACGCCCCGCAGATCCCACGAGATCGGGCTGTGCTGTTACGTGCCCAAACCGTGCAGTCGCACGCAAGTTCACAGTCATCCATCTCAAGCTACTCACACAAAACGTCGTCGTCGTCGTCGTCACGCTACGGATATCTATAGGAAAGGGTATGAGATGTGCGCGGCGATGTCCGTCGACCTTGGTTTCTGGGCGTAGTATGAGCATGATCTTGGTAATCTCGGCATTTCGTTATTCCCTGCTATATTGTTTCTGAAGTCGAAGTCAATCATTGGCGCAGTTGCCATCTTGGTATTATTTGAACGTTGACACTTCAATACGTTCGTTACGCGGATTCTTTCCCGATATCCCGATTGTATCCATTTAAATTTAGCCCACAGCCCACAGGAATATATCCCGCCCACATCCTGCGTTCGGTTCGATATCTTGCCTCCACATCCCGTCATTGTTACCGTCATGGCTGAACAGATGTATACCCACTAAAAGCTGGTAAGATATTTATGTATTGTACCCGTTATCGACCCTCTGGGACAAGCGGATCAAACCACCTGCTTTGAAGCAAACCTAGGTTTAGAATCGGAAAGCTGCGCCTAACAAAGACCCATCTTGTCAAGCTAGATGACGGCTTAGAGTTCTCCGTCAATGGCTCGGCGCTTCATGCCCACATACAGTAACAGGCGTAATTAGTGCCAACCCAAACTCCCTTTGCGAACAATATAGTTTCTGCATCGTGGAATGGACTTACGCAAATCTTATCAAAAAACAAAAGGTAAAGAAAGAATGCCACCCCATTGCGCACAGCATAAAATGGGAGCTATATATTTTAGGCTGCCGAGCCCAGCCCGCTTGACCGCTCTCTTGGAGTTTCCGCAGCTTCGCCCTTATCTCGCCACCTTCATCGCATGGCTAGCAGCCGGGTGAGTCGTTTTGCACTAGCTACTCGACTTTTAGGAAGATCTGAAAATGGAACGGCGTCACCACTGTTGTTACCGCGCACCGCAACCTCGTACACCTTTTTGGCCCCTTTTTCTTTTTGGCAGTTCTTGCACGAATACAAGCTCGTCGTCATTGGGAGTGGTGGTGAGTTCTTTTTTTTTTTTTCCAATCGCAAGTTCCTGTGGGGAGAGGGCGCTCCAGGGCTAGAAATAAACAAATTGCAGGTGTTGGCAAGTCCGCGTTGACGATACAGTTCATGCACAATCACTTCGTGGAGGACTATGATCCGACAATCGAAGGTACGGCGCAGAAGCGTGGCTTCGTACCACGGCACGGATCCGGTCCGGGGACGAACGTGGTTGGCTGACCGCGCACGTTTGCTCGCGTTTGCGTCATCGAGCGCTGACATGCCCCCGACCTAGATCTATACCGGAAGCAATGTGTCATCGAGGGGGAGGACACTCTCGTGGACGTGTTGGACACGGCTGGCCAAGAAGAGTTTAGGCAGGTCGAAGCTATCATCTCAAATTTGTAATTCCCCCCGGCCCACATGAATGCTGATGTCGTTATATTTTTTTTTCCTTGCGTTCCTTCTGCGATTTATCCCCCTTGGCGCACGCCCACCCCCAATCCGACCTTTTTTTCGGCATGCTACAGCGCGATGCGGGGGCATTATATGCTCGACGGCGACGGCTTCCTCCTCGTGTACTCTGTCACGGAGCGGAATTCATTTAACGTGATCGAGGCGTACCATCAACAGATCCTACGTGTCAAGGACACGCAGTCAGTTCCTATCGTTCTTGTTGGGAACAAAAGTGACCTCGAGTATGAACGCCGAGTAGATATGGTCGGTGCGTCAACTCCATCCTCACTACCCTGTTTCCGGAGTTTTGACTGGCTATGTGCTGGCTGTGGCGGCGGGCTTCTATGCAACTCGATCATTTATGATATCATTCACATGTGCGTTCATCTCACTGCAGAGGGCCAACGCTTCGCGCAGGAACTCGGATGTCGTTTCGTGGAAACGTCGGCCAAGTTAGGGATCAATGTGACGGAGACATTCACGGACCTCGTTTGTGAGATACGCGATCGTAACAGAGTACGTCTGAACTGTTTTGTTTCTTTTCTTTTCTTCCCTTCCTCTCTTTTTTGTCCTTTTGTGAGGAATGGCAGTTCGGATGACCGACTTGCATTTGCATCGCGCTTGACCTCTCAGACGCTACTAGAGATGCGCCGAGGCATTCGGGCTTTCACACCCGACAGCGCCATCAAGTTGCCCGGTGCGGGCTGTTGGAACAGTAGTGGTTGCATCGTTTCCTGATCCTTCCATCTCTGCACCACATCCTCCTTACTCGCACTCTCGCACCACCCTGTTCCGACATCGTCCGTTCGCACTCGGTTTTCTGGCCTTTGGCCCCTCCTTATGCCCACAATGTACGTGATGACTGGGTGTACACATCAGGGGCGTGTTCTTTCGCAGTGCAACTCGCTTTTTATGCGCTGATCCCCTGTCAAAAGATGGGCGCCGTATGGACCGTGATGTATTAGTCAATGTGCTAGTCCCATATGTACGTTGTATAATCTAGCCGGGTGGTGTAATTGGCCTAGCTTGGTACATTTTAATTTACACTACTCCCCCACCCCCCCACCAACAGTATGTACTGTATGCCGTTTCGCACACGTGATGTTATCCTGATGCCTTGTGTATCCTCGTGATAACGTCCACAGCTGTACAGCTGTATAATAGAAACCGAGCCCCGGACCGGCTGTGCGGGCATCAAAGCTGGTTCATTGAGCTGGTTTGCCTTTTGCCTGAGGCTTTGTCTTTGGCGTGGTCCACGGTTTTCTTACCTTGGATTGAAAGCTGACAGCCGACAAGGGAATCTTGCCGATGACAAGGCTGACATTTTATATGTGCATGTGGCGGAGGCTATTCTCGAATAGTAGTAATATAGGAACTGCCTGTATGGGGGAGCGTGAACACTGGGTGAACTTGCCAGTGCATGGTCGTGTGGGGTGTGGGATGAATAGAAAGGAATTGGCTGATACTGGCTGACGGCTATAACCGGGAGAAGCCTGCCTGAGACTCGACCGCGCACGGCGACCATCGCGGGGGCCATCACGCATCATCGCCATCCAAATCTCAAATTTTTCACATCCCACGTGGTGTAACCTCGTCCTCCGCCAGGCTTCGTATATCTTCGGGTAGACCCTTTATACATAGGCGCTCCCCCCCTCTTCTATTCTACTCTCTCGACTTTTTATCATCCTCGTCTTCTCTCACACGCGCATACACACACATATTACTCTTTTCTTCGCTCAAAAATGTCCAGGGTTCGTCCATCTCTTCTTCACCGCTTTTTTTCTTGTTAATTTTCTCATCTCATTCTCCTTACTCCATCACATATCATATACACTCCAGGCCCAGTTTTTGCGGGAATACAAGCTGGTGGTCGTCGGCGGTGGTGGTACGTCATCTCTCTTGCTTACCGGGGATGTCTATGCCGCCCACTCACTCAGCCCCTTCGCATCCCCATCCCTATCTCCGTCGTCTTCGCCAGGTGTGGGGAAGTCTGCTCTCACCATTCAATTCATTCAAAGTCACTTCGTGGACGAGTATGATCCTACAATCGAAGGTAACGTATCACCTGCCGCATATATACCACTTATTTCTTTCTCTCCTTCTCTTTCTCCCGCGCTCATGCTCTACTATGACAACAGATTCGTATCGGAAACAATGCGTTATCGACGAGGAGGTTGCCCTTCTCGATGTCCTCGATACCGCCGGCCAAGAAGAATATGGGTTCGTATCGACCTCATTCTGTCCATATCAACCAGGCACATGATGTTTTGGCTTATCTCTTTTTTCATTTTGATACCCCGCCTTGCAGTGCCATGCGCGAGCAGTACATGCGGACGGGTGAAGGGTTTTTGCTTGTCTATTCGATCACGTCGCGGAACTCGTTCGAGGAAATCAGCACGTTCCACCAGCAAATCTTACGCGTGAAGGACAAGGATTCATTCCCCGTCATCGTCGTCGCAAACAAGTGCGACCTAGAGTTTGAGCGCCAGGTTGGCATGAACGGTACGTATCTGGTTCCCCGTCAATCCCAATCTCCCACGTCCGAGGGAATTTGACCAACATCAAATCCAGAGGGTCGGGACCTTGCTAAGCATTTCGGCTGTCGCTTTATTGAGACTTCGGCCAAGCAACGGATCAACGTGGACGAAGCTTTTTCCAATTTGGTTCGTGAGATTCGCAAATACAATAAGGTACGATCTATTTTACTTTCGGCCTCGTGCCCTCTCATATAGTCCTTCGGTGTTGACTTGACTACACCCAATGTCTTAGGAACAACAAACTGGCCGTCCTGTGCAGTCGAATGGGCCAGGTGCCTCAGGTTCGTACAATCATCCTGATGGGCTGGACCAAGGGGCCGCAGGCTGCTGCGGAGGTTGTGTCGTCGCGTAAATGTTGCCAGCGCTTTCACTACCTTGTCCTATCTTACTCCTTTCTTTTCCTTTTTTTTCCTTTTTATATCTTCGCTTGTACTATGCTCTTGGATTCATTGTAGTCAGTTTACATCATATCTCACGTTTCTTCTACTTTTGTGCGCCTATGCCTGACATTCCTTTTCTGAGTCTCCTCTCCTCGACTGTATGGATATGGAACAAAATACCTGCCGGTTTCGGGCAACCTTGTTAGGTTGCCGACATTCGGACACGCACGGATGGACAAGAGCGCCGTCTGTGGGACAGTATTGTATTGTATAACGTTTCTGCACGTTCCAACAAATCGTTGGTAAAAATTCGGTGTTGTGTCTAAGCAAAGAATCAGATTGGCCCTCGCTCCCGTATTGAATGGTCCACTGGAAAGGCGAGGGTGTAAGTACACAGCCGATACCGAACGGTCAACATACATGGCTGGACCGTCACGTCCTCTTCGTTGACCGCACGAATCTCATCAATCCCGAGTTCATAGGCACCCTCGACCCCCGAATTGCCTCCAAGGAGGGATATACCCACCGAACGAACGCGCTCGCGCAGCATTGTCACCGGTTGGGTGTTGATCGTGCCCGCCTTGGTCATCACAAAACCATCAAATGGAATCTAGTTCCACAGCCCCAATCAGTCAATGACTCATTTGTATAGATGAGCACCCCGCAAAAGAAAAAATGAGGGGGTAATGAGGGGTGACGGTGAGGGGAGGAAAGAAAAGGCGCACAAAGATATCTTCCCACCCACCATCGTCACGCGTAAAGTACAGGCGGTGCTGCCACAGATCGTCGTTTGTCGGGCCCTCCGTTTGGACGTTGACAAAATACGAGCCGTGCGTACGCGGGTGGCCCGCGACGCGCACGTGCAGAGCGAGGAATCGGTGATTTGATACGTCGTCCGTGAGCTCGCCAAACAACGTCGGACGGAACTTTTTTTAAAAAATAAAAAAAATTGTTTGTTTGTTTTTAGCTCAACGTAGCGGAGGGAGTAGGGGTGCTTTGCTTTATACCTTGTTGCGAAAGCCGGCGTAGCCACCGCGGATGCTGTTTTCGTAGCTGGGGCGCACGGCGAGACGCATCTCCCCGTGGAACCGCGCTGCGCCGCGCCTGCGATTGCCTCCCGCGCCTGCGCCTGACCCCGTGCCCGTTGTCGTCGTCATTGTTGCTCTTGTTGGGTCTGGTGGCGCGCGCGCCGGGTGGTCGTCAAAGTCAAAGTGGACGGTGGAGGTGCCGCCGACGTCGGCGTCGCAGCCAAAGGCATATTCTTTGATGGCTTCGGGCGTGTTGAGCGCGAAGAGCGTGAGAGGCGCGCGGGAGGGCCGCTCTGCGCCCTGCATCTGCAAGACTACGTTACGCACGCACGCACGCACGTTCACATACGAACGTTAATATTGAATGACGATGTCAAGGATGATGAATGGATGGATGGCTGGGCCACGCACGAACCTCTTGCGGTAGCGTCACGGGCGACTCTGCTTGACCTGTTGAGATACGTCTGTAACTTTGAGATCATCTTGTTGGTATCAGTCGAGTCGGTCGAAGAGTTCGGTGAGTTGTCGGGTGAGTCGGTCGTGTCTGGGCCGACGGATGCAAATGGCGTGGCGTCGTCAATGACGTCGTCGACTTATTAGTGACTTGCTCAAGACTTAGCGCTCAGCGCTTAACCGCGAACCACAACCATGTCGCCTCTTCCTCTCTCCAACCACGAGGACTTGAACTCCCTACTCGCTTATCCTCTGAGGCTATGTGCCACAACTACCCTGACAACCTATGTTCTCTCCATCATCACTGGCAACGTCTCCCAGGTTGATCGTGTCTGGACGTTCTTGCCAGCAATCTACACCGCCTACTGGGCTCTCCTTCCTCTGTGGCCTCACAAGTTTGAAACTTGGGGAAACATTGTGCCCTATGTCCCAGAGGAAGCTAGTCATTTTGCGCGCGATTTTAACCCTCGCGCACTACTCATGTTGGGTCTCACTGTTAGTACCGTCACTCTACTCATCTGAATTACATTCACACTGATGCATCGAAAGGTTCTGTGGATGTTCAGGCTATCCTATAACACATGGAGACGTGGTCTTTTCCGACTGTGCGCTCTTCTGCGCACTAGATCATCACCTCGTGTTGACATTGTTTATAGCGACGACGAGGACTACCGCTGGGCCGTCCTTCGCACCAAACTCCCATGGTGGCTTTTCCAAATCGTCAACCTTTCCTTTATCGGTACGCGTCTGCCCCTGACGTTGCCTCCCTGCCCCCTCTTAACAAACATATCTCCACACTCTGGCCCCAGCTGTGATCCAAAACGTCCTCCTGCTTCTAATGGCCACTCCCGCGTTGATCGCCGCGACCCACCCGAGCCCCCTGACGCACACAGACGGCGTCCTGGCTCTCACGGCGCTCGCCCTTCTCGCGTGGGAGTTCACCGCAGACAACCAGCAATTCGCCTTCCACGCGTGGAAGCACGGGACGTATGACGCGCGCGCGCACTGGCCGGGCGCGCGCCTCGCGTGGACCCAAGACGACGCCGCGCGTGGTTTTTGCACGCGCGGTCTATGGTCCTGGAGTCGGCACCCGAACTTTTTCGCCGAGCAGTCGTTCTGGGTGCGTATCGGCGCAACGTGCTCTCGCTGCCTGCTGACGAACGGATATATGTGCCGTATCAACCGTTATAGGGCGTGCTCAATCTCATTCCTCTCCTCTCCTTGCTCGATGCGCCAGCACTCGTCCCCGTTCACGAAAGCACGATCGCCGATGCGCTGCGTGTCCTGGTGCCGCTCTCGCCCTCGCTCGCGCTCTGCCTGCTTTTCGTCTCTTCGACGCACTTCACCGAGTCCATCTCGGCGAGTAAGTACCCACGGGGCTACGCCGCGTACCGTACACGCGTCGCGATGTTCGTGCCGTGGTTGACGCCTGTCTGGGGCGTGCTGCTCAGCTTGACGGGCGGGAAAAGCGAAGTTGAAGCGTTGGTGTGGGGTTCGGGCGCCCGCGAGGCAGAAGCTAAGGACAGGGTAAAGACAGAGTAAATTTCCAGTGGGACTGCACACGCCCACATCAACATCGTGAATGACTGAGACGAAGGATTTTCGTGTAACACCTTAAAGTTGTAATACATGGCAAATGACACGTAGATGCGCCCCCTAAATGGCTTTTCGCTTCTTCCCATCTCGTCCGTCCGTGTTCGGGCAACACAACCACGCACAGTGCCCGATCAACAACTCGAAAGTACTCCCCTCCGAGCTTTTAGGGCTTGTAGTCCGGGCGCAATGAGCGCACCGTCTTGCCTGCACGCCAGATCTCCTGCTCGTCAATCTCCTTGAGCTCGCGCGCAAGGTCCTCGCGGTACGTGCTACGCCCGTTGAACTCGAGCGCCTTGCGCGTCTCGGTGCCATCGCGCACGTTCTTGTAGAGCTTCTCAAAGATTGGCCGGTTCGCCGCCTCAAAGATTGGTGCCCAGTCGAGGGCGCCGCGGCGCGCGGTCGTGGAGCAAGCATTGTACATGTAGTCCATTCTGTAGGGGAGGGGAATAGAATCGGGGTTCAGAGCCAGTCCATCGTCAGTGAGCTTCTTTTGTTTTTGGCTCGTGGAAGTGGGAGGGAGGCGAAGAAGGCAGGGGAAGGAAAGGGATAAAAGAATGAGACGAACCCGTTGGCGCCGATGAGCGGGAAGAGGGATTGTGTCGCCTCCTCAACAGTCTCGTTGAATGCCTCCGAGGGCGAGTGACCATTCTCGCGGAGGACCTTGTATTGGGCGAGGAACATCCCCTCTGTCGAAGTGATTGAAGTAAGTCGGACAACCCACATTTCAAAACCGAGTCTGCATCAACTCACGAATGCCACCCATCAGCTGTTGAGAGAGAGAGGAAAAGAATAAAATTTAGGAGCTGGCCCATCACGAAGCGTAGAGCTATACTCACTACGCCGCGCTCGCCATACAAGTCAGAGTAGACCTCCTTCTGGAACGTGGTCTCGTACATATAGCCCGAGCCGATGGCGACGCCGATCGCGGTGGCCTTCTCCCTCGCCTTGCCCGAGACGTCTTGCCACACGGCGATGGACGAGTTAATGCCGCGGCCCTCCTTGAAGAGTGTGCGGACGGTGCGGCCGGAGCCCTTAGGCGCGACGAGGATGACGTCGACATCTGGCGGGGGGATGACCTTGGTGTCCTCCTTGTACACGACGGAGAAGCCGTGCGAGAAGTAGAGCGTCTTGCCCTTTGTAATGAGCGGCGCGAGCTTCGGCCACGTCGATGACTGCGCCGCGTCCGAGAGCAGGTTCATGATGATCGTACCCCGCTTGATCGCCTCTTCGATGGGGAACAGCGTCTCACCGGGTACCTCGTCAAAAAAAAAAAAAACGAGAGAGAGGGAGAGAAAGAAATGTCAGCGCAGGACAGGAGTCGGGGAAATTCCGCGCGCGCCTCACCCAGCCATCTTCTTGTGCCTGCTTCCAACTCTCGCCATTCTCGCGCACCCCGACGATGACGTTCAGGCCATTGTCGCGCGCGTTGAGGCCCTGTCCGTGGCCCTGAGAGCCGTAGCCGATGAGGGCGAGCGTGTCATTTTTGAAATAATCCTGCAGCTTGGCGAGCGGCCAGTCGCTGCGCTCGTAGACGACCTCTGAGGTGCCCGCAAAGTCGAGCGTCTTCACACCGCGGACGGACTGTACATATAAAGGACAGTGGATGGGGGAGGGACCCAAAAAAAAAAAAAGAGAGGCCCGAGTCAGAGATACACATTACGAGATGAGGCATTTAGGAGAGAGAAGGAACCTCGAACGTTGTCCGACGTGGGGCGGTGGCGACGGCGGCGCGCGTTGCGAGCAGCGAGTAGCTGGCTGCATTTGGGGGTTTAACGGCTAGCTTGCTGGCGGCGCGGGGGACACGGCAAGAAGCAGCACGGAGGGCTTGTGATGAACGAGATGCGAGGGATGCCATATGAAAAAGAGGACTGGACGACAACAACACGACACGACGACAACGACGACGACGGCGAGCGAACGAACCTTTTTCTTTTTTCGACTTTGATCTCGGTTACGTACTTCGCTTCGGCCGAGCGAACGGCCGAAACGAAATTTATTGCCGATTTAACCCCCACTCTCCCCTCGACTGCCTGCTTTACTGTGCCAACGACAACGCCGTCACAACCCTGCGGATTTCATGGCATTGATGACAGGTTACCGCACTGTCTCGTGCCTAATCGTTCGTGAAGTTTGCCACCAGGTATCAAAAGCAAAAATATTGGTCGCTTTGTCAACACTGCCACCATCTCAAGTACTACTTATGGACTTCATTTGTGTGACTTTTGTTCTGCTTTTGACTCGGACAATGAACGAGGACATCATAAGCGTTCTTGCTTAATTCTGCCATATTGCATCAGCACCCTTGATTGATATCCTTACCTCCAACTCCGACATTCAGCTAGGGGCGGTGAATGCTGCGCTGCGCTGAAGCTCGTGCCTAGAACTACTATTTTGTCTCGCTGGTGGAGCACAGTACGAATGACCTTTCTCAGGGTTGCTGTTCTTTTATTGTGTGCGCGCTCGTAACGCTGACGTATCCGTGGCGTCAATTACGAACAAGCAATCGACATTCACTCGGGGTACGGAATCCCTCGCAGTTCTGACTCTGGATAGAGGCTTAGGAGGACTGGCGAGCATCATACAATCACTTTGGGAGTAGAGGCCAGCCTTTAGGCGGGAGCTTCATATCGCACAGCGCAGGGGAATCGGCGTTAATCCAACCGAGATAGTGTCGCTGTTGATCAAGAAACGGCGAGCGACGTCCCGGATTTCCTTACACACGCACGTAATCTGGCACCTCCCGTGCGTCGCCGACCCTTCTGGTCATTCTGCGCCAATAATACGGTATCGACGTCGCATGACAGTGAGAAAGTAAATCCGTGCGCGTCAAGTCCTTGGCGCTCGCTGCGGGGCACTTTTGGTGTTTCTGCGTCGAATGTGGACATTCCTTTGTGTTGCATTGGTGCGCATATGATACAGGTTGGATAACACTCTCCACCAAAGAAAAAAAAAGATCCTCGGTCTCCCTTGACCCCCTTTTATGGGGTTTCATGTAGCCTGTTTATCCTCGATGGCACTGGTGTTTCTCGTGCCGCATTACACGCACCTTGCTGTCAAGGCGTCCAGAAACCTCTAAGCAGACTTCTGCTGCGACGACAGTCGGAGCTCCTTGGGATTTGGCCACCCCATTCCTCACATGTCACGGGCTATCGCCACGCCTTTACTACAGTCCAGCAACAAGTACATGCCTCGAAACTTGCGCCGTAGTCACTGTCAGCATCCGCGGCTATGTGTGCTCATGTCATCGATGCCTGCCAAGTGCCAAGTAGGTCAATTGCGTCATGCCGCAGTAGACCTAATTTAACCAATCTTGCTGTGCTGCTGGCTACTGCCAGTACTATGGCAAGCACTACAAAGAACTGCAAAGGTTAGCGCGTCAGCAGGTGCCTCTGATTTCTCCCATCTCATGACCAGAACGCAATAATTAAGGATCATGCAGTGCATGGCGGCGTGCCAACACCAACACAGGGGTTCCATCGGATATCTGATTTTCATAAGTCCAAATGGTTGTATTTGTGACGTTGTACGTAGGGCTCCACAAAAAGTCACAGCAAGGGACCTCCTCTACTCCCCATAAGTACAAGGATGGTTATTCAGAAAACCCGCGGCCTCCGACTCCATCTACATCTATGAAAGTCGGGTGCCTTAGCAAAAAGTAATTTGTACATATTCGCCCCCCGGGTGTTGGTGAACACTGTGCCTGATGTCAGTCCCCACTTCCCACGCCAGTGAGCGAGCATAAATTACTGTAAGTTATATATTTTACGTTTGCTCGCTATGCCAAGTCCGGCATGGCGGTGTGCGTCTGTCTGGTCTCTGGTCTGGATCCATCCAGGGCATTTATGCATCCAGGACATCGGGGGTCACGAGGTGTCTTTATTCAGTCAAGACGATTCAGACTTATCGGGGGTATGTCATCGGGCGCTTAATGTAGCCCATTGGGACGGCCCAGTGCGGACCGGAAGCGCCGTAGTGACCCAACCTTCGAGTTAGCGGTAGGGAGACCACCATCCATGCCGCCATTGCGAACTTTGTTGGGTGCCCCAAAGCTGTTCCGCAGCGCCAGGTTTTCATCTCCCATAACTTTGGTACGCTATTACTGTATGATCGAATTTTGGTTCGAATGCCCTGACAATTCGTGCGCCACCCAGACATCACCCCTCGTTAGGTTCTCACCTGTCGCACGCGTTCAGAGATATGGTTCATCAGCGCTCGCCAAAGAGCCGTCCTCAGATCGGCCTCACGATCGAATCCACGTCAACGACTTGCCTACTATCAGTGCGAACGAGCGTGAAGTGTTCATTCAATGGGACGGGACCACTTGGTCAAAGTTGTGAGTGAACATCCCATTGTAACTCATTGGGCTTTTGTGCAGACTTTTCGTTAGCCATCACATATGGCTGCGTGATCACTGTAGATGCCCTGAATGTTTCCACGCCATTACGAAGCAGAGATTGATCAATACCTTCGAAGTAAGATTTTCTGCCATATATCCATCACTACCCGTGCATTGATACGTGGGTAGATTTCTCCAGACTTGGAGCCTGTCTCCACGCGGCCTACACCAGATGGTCTTCAAGTGGCCTGTCCGTGTGTTTATTCACGTCAAATCAGTGCCACCACTGATCCCTCACTAGGGCCGGCGTCAACTGGACCACACATTTCTACATATCCGTGGTCTTGGCTTCGAGAAAATATCTATTCCCCCTCAATGAATCGGGAATCTGTCGAGTATCTATCCATTTTTATCGGGCCACAATGATCAACTTCAATCTCTCACACTAGAAAGGTTTTATGGGGATCAACGATAGCGAAAGACCCACCATCAGTCACCTATGACGAAGTCGCATCTGGCGAATACGGGGTGCATAAGTGGTTATCGAAGATTGTATGTAGATTCCTCGTTCTGCACTATGCCTTTTCTGAGTTTAACTCCCGCCCAGGATACATTCGGCTTCTGTTTTGTTTCTGGATTGCCGGCCACTGCCGATGCAACAGAAAAACTGGCGAACTACATCGGGTTTATCCGAGAAACGCACTGTAAGTTATTACGAGATGGCTTTACTGTTCCTTCGTGGTGATGCTAGTTAGATGGTAAATTCTGGGAATTTACCCCCGATCTAGGTCGGGGTGACACGGCGTATACAAACATTGCATTGCCTGCCCACACAGACAACACTTATTTCGTACGTATTGTCTAGATTCGGTGTAATATCCTTAACATGTATCACACAGACCGACCCCTGCGGGATACAACTTTTCCACTTACTCGAGCACACTGACGGAACGGGTGGTGCCACCCTCCTTGTCGACGGCTTCTATGTCGCTTCCATACTCCGCGATCTCTACCCAGATGCGTTCCGCCTCCTTTCCACGGTTTCGATATCCTCCCACGCTGCAGGTGAACGTGGATTCTTGTACCGCTCTGATCACACACCACTAGAGCACGATGCACTCGGAAACATCCGTGCAGTGCGGTGGAACAGTGATGACAGAAGTGTGCTTCGAAACGTGGCGTACTCCGACGTGCCGCGCCTGTATGAGGCAATGCGTGCGTGGGACAAACTCATCAGCTCCCAGGACTCGGAATATTGGGTTCAGCTCGCTCCGGGAACTGCCGTGGGTACGTTGCTTCTCGGTCCCTCCAACCCCGCCTCGCTTTAGCTGTCCGTTCCCTCTTCCGTTCCCCCTTACGGATACCGCCACCTGTTTATGGAATGTCAAAATGGGGCTACTGACCTACCCGTGCAGCGATCGACAACCATCGTGTACTCCACGGGCGCTCTGCCTTCACAGGAAAACGCCGTATATGCGGTGCGTACATTGGGAGAGACGAATTCTCCTCACGACTGGCTGTCCTACGTGAGCGGTTCGCGTCCCCCGCCAGTGACACCACGACAGAGCCCAGAGAGCGCACGGTGTGGAGTCACGACTTTTGATTGTCCTTGCAGCCCCTTTAATGTCCGAGTCGTATGTGGTTTGGTAAATATTCGCGGGGATGGGTATCTCGGTCATTTTCATGTCAGTAAAATGGGACATCTTCATACGAGCAAACCAATGCACCTAGTATCTGTACTTGTACCTATGAGTGTATGCGCAAAATCATGTATTTACCCTCTGCCTCCACCGCTTTTCCTGAAAGGGGATTTAAAAAAAAAAAAAGAGAACTGCCTACTGTACATACGTGAGATTATTTTCGGGCTCTAGGCCGTTGGTAACTCTCGGGCCTCCGCCTGGATGGATTTGAGAATGAAGCCTTCCAGCCCCCCACAAAGCCACAGCTCCTGCACGCTCGCGCCCACCGGGCGCACGACGTAAGTCCTCGGTCGTCCACCATCACCATCATCCAAGCCCCAGCCGGTCACCTCTACCCTGCCGCTCGCCATGTGGACGGTGACCTGAAGGCCGGCGTCGACGGTGGGCTCACCCGCTCGACTGCCGGCGGCGGCACCACTGCGCGTGCCGTCCTTCGCGTACGCGCGCGTGAGGTCCGCGACGAGCTCGGGCGCCTCGAGGCAGACGAGGCCGTTGTTGATCGCGTTCCGCTTGAAGATGTCGCCAAAGGAGCCGGCGAGGACGAGCGGGACGCCGGCCGCTTTCAGCGCCGTCGCCGCTTGCTCGCGCGAGGACCCCGTGCCAAAGTTGTAGCCCGCGACGAGGACGACGCCCGTCTTGACCACGTCGCCGCCCTCCGGTCCTGCAGAGGAGGGGGAGCAGGAGGCTGCGAGGGTGCGTACGCGAGAGGCAAAGGTGGGGTCGTAGTTCTCCATGACGACCTCTGCCTGGCGCGCGAGCGTGATGTCGTCCTGGTAGGTGTACTTGCCCGGGTAAATCCCGTCCGTGTTTAGGTTGTCCTGTGGCACGAAGAGTAGAGGCCCGCGGAACGTAGAAGGGAAAGAGGGGAGCAGCGGCTCCTCGGCTTGCACCGCCGCTTCTTCTGGCACAGCAGAGGGTGGCGAGGGTGGCGGTGACGTTGACGATGACGAAGCTATCGAATGCACCGGAGGACCCGAAGGGGGTAACGCAGCAGCATCGAGCGAATCCGGAGATGCGATGAACCCCTTGAGCGCACTAGCCGCGACAACGGCGGGGCTGGCGAGGTAAGCCTGCGCGGCGGGATGTCCCATCCGGCCCTTATAGTTCCTATTCGTCGCGCTGATGCCCGTCTCGCCCTCCTCGAGCAGACCCGTGCCCAAGCCGATACACGGGCCGCACCCCGCAGGGAGCACGCGCGCGCCCGCGGCGACGAGGGCCTCCCAATCGCCCGCGCGCTCCGCCTCGCGCTGCACGACCGAGCTCGCGGCCGCGACGTAGAATTCCACGCCGCGCGCCACGCGCCGCCCGCGCACGACGGCGGCTGCCGCCGCGAGGTCGGAGGAGCGCGAGTTGGTGCAGCTCACTAGATAGGCCTTTTGTATCTGGATGCGCCGCCGCTCCAGCTCGGGCAGCGGCGTCGACACCTTGACGCTGTTCGGTCCGGACACGTGTGGCACCAGCGTGGAGAGATCGAGCACCAGATGGGCGGCGTACTCCGCGTCGGGATCAGAAAGGAGAGGCGCTGCTGCGCGCACAGCGTCCAGCCTGTGCCTGTTGATTCGGAGATGTTCGGGCGGTGCTGGTATGGAAGAGTCTGTGGAAAAGGTGCGGAGTTCGAGTTTCTTGACCACAGCCTCATACCACCGCAGTAGAACGTCATCCACGGGAAAGTACCCGACAAGCGCGCCCCATTCTGTAGTCATGTTGGCAATCGTAAGCCGGTCATCGACGGGCAGCGCAGCTATGCCGTCTCCCGTAAATTCAATAGCGGCATTGAGCACCTCATCGTTGTTGAACGAGCCACACAACGCCACTATGACATCCTTCCCCGTGACACCAGCAGCCAACTTGCCCCGGAGCTCGACCTTAACCATCCGGGGTACTTGCCACCAAGTCGTGCCTGTCGCCCAGATGGCCGCAGAATCCGTTCGCACGATTGGAGTCCCGACACAGCCGACACCCCCGTACATGTTGCTATGACTGTCCGACGCTACCGTGAGAGTGTAAGGAAAGGCATAACCTTCTTCGATGAGGATTTGATGGCCAATCCCACGGCCGGCCGGGAAAAAATCAACTCCATGCGACCGCGCAAAAGCCTCGATATTAGCGTACTTGGCCAGGTTCTTGGGAGACTTGTTCTGAACGTCGTGGTCGAGGGTGAAGACCGCCTGCCTGGGCGACTTTATCCGCCTCGCACCAATAGACTTGAATCTAAACACTACATCAGGACACGACAATTGCATGAAATGGGGGGTTTCCGGTTACGAACTTGGATATTACCGGCCCCGTATTGTCATGAGTCATAACGTGCTCCGGTCGGATCATAACATAGTCACCAGCCTTCACCTGCTTTCCAGGTGGAAGACCAACTGCGTACTTTTGGACGATCTTCTCGATAACTGTCTGGGAGACCCTCCGTCGCTCCGCAACAGCGACAGTGGCTAAACGCCGTCTGGATATCACCCAGGGCGTCAACCGTGTAGCTGAAATCAGGAGCAGACCCATATTTGTTGGGTCTTTGGAACGTGGCAGCAAGTGGCTGGGAGCCGCGAGTCGAACGTCGTTACAATGTTACTATACACGTGTTAGCGCCAATGGCGTTTAGTCGCACTTGACAGTCGCATCGCCACATCGTATTGGTAAATTGTACATAGCATTCTACCTGTGCACCACTGCCGCTACTTTTCCTTCAATCACCCTGAATGAGCATGTGTCGACGTCGCTTCGAGTCGGGTATCGTAATGATTACTGGGATGGAGATCAAGATGTATCGATACTGGATATTGCTTAATGAAGCATATGCATATGAGTCTATGCTATGATGGACGACCAGGAGCGGGAAGCGTGTAGGGGATTGAGGGCCTCTGGGAAACAAGGAACCACCCACCCACACCTACGACGTCCGCCTGGGGATAGTATTATGGTAGTATAAAAGGAGAGGAAGAACTATTTGGCACGGTGAGAATTGGAAAAATATTAGTAGAAGAACGTCACGCATGGACCAATGCCAGGCGGCGCGCGGCCTGCACAGCACAGCAGAAACTTCCAAGAGGGAGCGTACTCGGCTCTGAGCACAGCATGTCCCCTTGTTTTACATCGCATTCAAGTCAACGCAAACGTTGACAGACTTGTTGACAGCCTCGAGGAAGCGAGTCGCGACGTCTACGGCCGTCGCTGTCTGTGACGAGACGGGCGGGGACCCAGGGACAGGATCCGGTGGCTTCCAGAAGGGCGGAGGGTATGGGGGAGGGGGGAAGTCACGGTCACTACGGACAGCCCCACTGGCACCCTCTGGTGGCGCGTGCCACGGGGTATAGCCACCCGGTGGTGGTTGGGCTTGGGGATGGGCTACGGGCTCACCACGATGGGCATAAGCATGCTGTTGAGAATACAGCGGGGCGGCTTGCCCCTGTGGGTTGCTCGAGACGCCATCACTGGGGATGGCGGCAGCGTAGAGATTGGCCTGGTACTGAGAGGCATGCCAAGAGCTGGCGTGCTGGTCCAAAGAGTAGTTGACGGGTTGCTGTAGATGTTGTGGTGGCTGCAGCTGCTGAGCCCCCGGGACATAGAAGGCAGAATAGATGTGGGGGAATGCGGATGCAGGCTTCCCATGATCGCGGCGCCAAATGGCTGTTGAAATGCGTGCCCTGGCGTACTGGAACCCTGAACGTGGTGGCTCAGCATCATCTCCCCCGGTAAAGCGGGAAAGAGGGGTGTATACCGTGCTTAAGGATAGTCTGAACCCGATCGTTGCGCCAGACGAGATACGATAACTCGACCTCGCGGAACGTCTGGTTCAGCGCGAAGACGAGTTGATTGATGAGCTCGTTCGCATGAGGGGAATACCCCTGTACCCTTACGAGCCAAGCCACAAGGCTTATCTTGAACGTCCGGAGGTGATGGACGTCGAAGGAGTTTTCAGGCATCCTGAAACGGAGATGGGTGAGCGACGTGCGGCAGGAGTCATCGATGGGATAACGCACATGCGTAACAGCGGGGAGGACATCTTGCTAGTTCGGGGGACAGATTGAGACGGCGCATGAGGACAGCCTTTTTATACTGGGGCGCTAAGTAGGGATCACATTATTATCGATAATCCTATGATCCACTAACTCGGGCGGGGCTCCGGCACCTGTCCGTCGGTCCATGTAGGAAGCTCTTTCTGGCATTGAAACACCGATGCTTTGGCAAGAGTTAAAAGAGTCTGCAAATCGCAATCGTTTATGCAACTAGCTTGCAAGGTTTCAGAGACCAGAGACCTCCCCCAGGTCTGTGGTGACTAATTACTTCCGTAATTTCATGACCATTGTTCAGCGCTATCCTCCAGGTAAAGCTTGCTCGTGTCGAAAAGGCGCCAACACAACAGAGCGTGCCAGGCACGACCGAGCGTTGGTCCCAAAGCAATGATACTAAGCAATGATATCCTTAGTTGGGCCAGGCAAGTGGAATGGTTTTGATACTAGCGTAACCTAGGAGGCACGAGGCATCCCGATCCGATGAGTGTGAGGACAAATCCCTCGCGTGACCGATTCAGATTCACAGATTGATCCTTGTGGCCGAGCCCATGATACCGCTACTGGGCTCGATCAATCAAAAAAATAATGGTCGACCTGTACGTGTTCTCAACGGCTTTATAATAATGAACTGTCCACAAGTGGTCACTGTTGTGCGAAAGCTTCCCAGCATTGGCTACACCTCTTATCAGGGGATGAATGAATAGAATCATATCAGAAGACAATCACAGCCACTGGCACTGCAACCTCCCCTACATCAAGAGCGGTGGTGACATAAAGGGAAGGGAGGGGGTTAGCTCGTGTGAGGTGGACATAACAGGAAAGGCAGGATCCATAGAGCCGTACAGTTCACCTGTGGTCACCCAGTAACACGCACTGCAGTGAGTAGGGCACATGGGAGGTGCGCTTGGCTTCCCAAAGAGATGAAAACAGAGGTGTGGGAGAAAATATATCTCAAGTTCCCGACGGCAGCCCTGTTCGTCGTTTAGTCTCCCACATACTACTACTGAAACTTCAAACACCAGGCAAGCCACCAAAAGGGTTCTACCACAAAGCTTCGTCGTTGTTTTCAAATTAGTGACAACAAAAGGTGCATAGCCATATGACTGGGATTTACGAGTACACTGGGCGGGTTGGTCATTAGACAATGGAATCTAAAAACAAAGAATCGGATAAAAGAGTATCTAAGCACCAACGGCAGCGCTGTTAGCCACCGATATCTCCTTTGGACTGGGTTTCGGAATGTCGCCTGGCGCAAGTGGAGTCTCCAGCTGTCCTTGACACTGAGACAGTGCCTCTGGAGCCTCCCGTTTCAGTTTTGGCACATTTTGATCTGTCTTTGCCTTTTTGCGTTTTTTTCGAAGCCCTGCAAGGCAATGCATGAGTGATGGGATGCCAGGATCCCGATGGAGAAAGGGGAGAGGGATCGGCGGAAAGGAGAGCTGACCTGCGCTCACTGCGCTCTTCACGTTATCCACCAACTCCCTGCTCTGCTCCAAATATTCAGTGTCATCAAACCTGTGCTTCTTCCCGGCGACTTGCGCCAGATCACCGCTCGAGCTAGGGCCCGCTTCCGCTTCCGCATCGATGCCGAGCTTTCGCTCCAGGGCCTCCAGCTTGGCACGCTGAGCTTCTGCAGCGGCCTTTTTGCGCGCTGGCTCCTGTTCCAGATATTCGGCTAATCTATAACAAACGCGAACGATCATCAATGACGGCAACGTGCAGATTAGTGGGGAGACGCACCGTTTCGCCTCCTTGATGGTGCTGAGGCGACGACCGCTAAGGTCTCTACACGAATCGTTATTGCTTGTCTTCTGACTGCTCATGCGACCACCGGCTGCGCGCAGCTGTGACCCAAAACCACCTTTCCCGCCGCGCATGCGCGGCACCAGCCGGAGGGAGACCAGGGGATGATGGCCATGGCCAGCAACATCCTGAGGGCCCAGAATGGAAGATAGGGTCGTGATCGTCTCGTCTGGAAAAGGCCCCGAAACGGGAGAAAGGCGAAGATCGGCCGTTGGCGGCGGGAGGAAGGGGTAGCGAGCCAAAAGGACGGCATGAAGACTTTCGAGGGTGGTGTCACCGGGGACGGAGAGTGCTAGCGTTGGGAAGGGCGGAAATGAAGAAACGAGAACGGTCGCAGAGGTCGCCATGAGGAGATCGTGATGGACTGACTTGAGACACGGGAAGGACAAGGACGGGACGGTGGTGATGGGGGGACAAGGGGGACGGAGAGCGGGTTTCGCATCACTGGCAGTGTCCGGGGTCCTCCACTGGCACCGCGCCCACGCCCACGCCGTTGCCTAAAATCACTCGTCAGGCACAGAACACGCAGCACTCACAACAAACACACCATGGTGAGCTGGCTCAATTTCTCGCTCTCAACTGAATAATTCTTTTACTCATCTATACCAATTCCCAAGTCCGACTCAGACGCACCCACACGCTCCGTCCCTTCGCGATCGGCCTCCTCAGCTGGTGCCGTCGCCAAACCGCCTGGTGCCCAAATTCGGTACGTGTCACCTTTTGAGGTCTTCCCCCCCTCTCCCCCTCCCTCAAAATCCCCCAACTCAGCGGTCTCTGCTAACTTTTTCTAGTCGGCGCGCTGGAGCGTCGCAAGTTTCCAAGCCCAACTCATCGCGGGCGGCAGGTGCCGGTGGTTCGTCCAACACGATGCTCAAGTTGTACACGGACGACTCACCGGGACTCAGAGTGTACGTGTCCTTCTCCCACCCTTTTTTTTTTTCACCCCTCTTTCCATTGCTGACGCCAACAACGATGCTGTTGTTGATAGTGACCCTTTCATCGTCCTCGTCCTGTCTCTCTCCTTCATCGCCTCCATATTTTTCCTCCATATATCCGCCAAAATCATCCGCGCCTTTACAAAGTAAAAGAGCCGAAGGCGCCGCCATGTAGGCATGATATATGCTTGGGCTGCTGGGGGCCGTTTTCCACGCAATTCACATTTACAAGGAATTCCTCGGTTCTGTCTTCCTGTATATGTGTATTCGTCACGATGGCACTCTTTTCTCCTCTAATTATATTTAATGTTTTTTTTCCTATGTGCCCGCCAGATCTCTTGGCTCCCCAAGATCTACATCTTAACTTCAATGGCCCACAGTAGGCTGTGTCATGAGAGGCTTTCGCCATCAAATCGCGATTCTGCCTCCTAACAGACGAATTGGTGTATTACAAGGAGAGTAAAAAAAAGCCACACATACATATACATGGACACGCGATCGACAGTCTATTGATTGATTGATGCCCAAATCCTATCTTCTATCGCCCTGATTGCTTCAGATGGTGTGTTGAAACTTGTCATGAAGTATGCCACATCCCCCAAAGTTCGAAAATGGACACTAGAGGGTGCACCGCCTGGCGCGCTAGTCACATTCGAACTAGTCCCGCCCACGGCATCCCCCAGCCCTTTCAGGATTGCCTGAGCGGTGTGCGATCGGTATCCTGTATCAGGGATTCAGCGCAAAATCACGGACCCAGTCACCACCCATCGCCTTCCTCTGTCAGAGCAAAGTTACGACAAACAAGGAAGGAAACAACGCACCGGTATCCCCGCTTCTCACTCTCACTTTGAACGCCAGCACGGTGCCAAGGGTCATCACCTCGTCGACGACCTCCAACTTTGAGAGCACGTCGACGAACTGGGGCGACCACACGCTCCATACGGCAGCAGCAGCAGCCCGATCTCCGTCTTCCCTTTCTCCCCCGACACCGACACCGACAGTTCGCCACGCGGCCCTCGCAGCCCTCCACGCATCGCCGCGCGTGAGCCGCTCCAGCTGGTCGAGCGCCGCATTCGCGACTTCGCATCCGACCGCATACGCCGAATAGCTATGCCCATGCAACAGCGCCTCGGCCTTGCTCATCCCCTCAAACGCACGAAACACCTCCTCAGACGCGAGCGTCACCGCGAGCGGGACCAGCCCGCCCGTGAGCACCTTGCCGTACACGGCGACGTCCGGGTGCGCTCCGAGGAGCGGCGCCGCAGAGCGCAGGCCGAGGCGCCAGAGCCCCGCGAACACCTCGTCAAAGACGACGGGCAACCCGCGCGCGCGAGCCGCGTCGATCAGCACGCGCTGGAAGAGCGGGTCGACGAAGACCATCCCTCCCGCCCCGAGCACGAGTGGCTCCAGAACCAGCGCGCCGAGCGGCGACGGTGGTGGTGTGGTGTCTGTCATGCCGCCACCTGCGAGCTTTTCTAGGGTGTCGTTGACGTGTCTCCGATAGGCGGACGCGAGCGGGGTATCGAGGCGCGCGCTAACGTCGTAGATCCATGACAGTGGTTGCCCCTCAGCGTTGCCGTGCGCCACCGCAGATGGAACATTTACGACCGCTCTTCCATTCTTAATCCCAACAGACGGCGGTTCAAACCAATACCCCTTGGCCTGGTGCCACTCGCACGTGTACACACCTTCTTCGCAGGCGTCCATCGAACCTAGGGTGTCTCCGTGATAGCTCCCTCTCAGACCCAGGACGCCCATTTTCTTCTGTTCCTGTGGCGCGAACCCGAATCGTTTGCTGGCAACCCGCAGCGCCATCTTGAGTGCGATTTCCATTCCGGTAGACCCGTTGTCGGAGATGAACGCACGGGACGCCCAATCCCTTCCAGGGCCATCGTGGACGAGGCGCTCCGCCAGGCGCAAAGCAGGTGCATGCGTCGCCTGCGGAAACATGACGTGTCCGTAACGGCCAGCAGCTCGGGCGGCGGCAAGAGTGAGCGCAGGGTGAGCGTGTCCGAGAGCCTGAGTCCACCATGTAGCCGAGCCGTCGAATTGGGATTCTAATAGGGACCCTGGCACAGCCGTTGATGGCAGAGACGAGGCTTTGTGTCCGTTATAGACAGTGAAATGATCTCCGCAAGCGCTATCAATCACATTCACGTCCCCCTCGTTTTTGATGAGCCCGTGCTGGACAAAGGGCCACCAAACTGTATCGAGAGTGCGTCGGGACATGCCATGGAGCTCCTCTACACGCTTCTTGTGCCTCTCGTCCAGATGTTCGATGGCATCGAGCAGCCCACCACCAGCATTATCATTAGACACGAGCTTGCGGTAGTACTCCTCTGTGATAATAAAATTTCGGCTCTTGTCCGCTTCTCGGGGAGGAGGGGGGTCCACTGCGAAGACCTTGACACCATGCTCTGCAAAATAAGGCCGTAGATACTCCCAATTGCGGTAATACTGGTCCTTGAAGAGCAACACAGAGTCCACAACGTAGCCGCGGAGCTGCAGAGACTCGTATGCGGAAATCGTAGATGAGATGCCGCCGAGCCTCGAGTCGCCGACGAGGATCGTAGGGAGGAAGAGGGGTCTGTAACTATCCAGCTGCGTTGTTCCGGATAAAGTCGGGCTGTGGACACCTAGAGAAAGGTGCGATCATCAGACGCGGAGATTGGAGCGGAATGATGATCAGACACGTCGTCAGGACTCACAGAAAACCTCAAAGTCTCACCTCCGGCAGTCTCGATGTACATGCGTGACCTCTCCGTGGTTCCGGACGCGCATTCACGGACGTAGCTCGCCACGGACGTTACGAACGCATCATCAGTGGGCACGATGATGCTCTGAAGGGAGGGAGAAATCAAAAGTTTTTTTTTTTTTTAGCAGATCGTGTCTGACACACCCGCACTGACTCGCCTGGGCATCACCCTCCCTTTTCGCCGCCATATCGGCAGCCAGATGTGGGCTCACCGGCTCCTCAAAACGGTAGAGACAGCGAACGTTCACCAAGGCGCTGTGGGGGCCTGCATGTCGTTTCACGTGTCTAACACACGCCCGATAGTGAAAATAAATAAATTCCGGCGGAGCGAGTGGACAAGACAGATACAGCGGGACTTACTCGTCGTCGGCATCATGCATAGGCCCCGTGCTCACTGGCTTGAGATAAAAGACACGGTTATTTTTGGCTGCAGAGGTGCGTACAAGGCCAGCGGTGAGGATGGTCTTGCCGACATCGGTATTGGCACCAAACACTTGATGCACACGGAGATTCTTGAATAGCAGTGACATCTATCTCATGAAAACAGAGAGTCAATCAAAGCCGACGGGGGCATGACACGAGCACCACCGCGATCTCCGCTGAACGACGCGATTCTAATCGACACGCCACGGAGCCGTGTTGCCGGATCACAGGGATCGATTACGAGCTGCTCATTCCCGCAACTATATACTGTTACGCTACAGCGAAAAGCCTAAATCTCGACTGTCATGCTCTGACAGTTGTAGTTGGCACAACATGTCTAGATGGTGGAGGTTGTGAAGGGGTGACAGCAGCTTCCAGAGCGTGCTGAAGCTCCGCAAAGGTATTCCATTGACCTGGGCCCCACCTCTGAAACACCGGCTCGCGTGCATATGCAATCGCCGCCGTCGCAAGCTAATGTTTTGCGCAGTTCCTCAGCAGAATAGGACAGGGAGGGGGGGAGGGGGGTGAACATACCAGAATGTCGGCTGTTAGTCCCTTCACTGGCGAGGCGGTGCTTCGGAAACGATGCAAGCGATATATGCCACCCAGCCATGGGAAGTCATTGTAGTTCTGTTTCGTTTGGGTATAACACAAAGGGGACGCACAAAACAACGGTGAGAAAAGAATGGAAGCCAAAAGGGCGGGGCGGGGCGGGGGGGGAAAGAAAATCGGGGGGAACGGAAACGTCAACGCACATGAAGTTCCGCCTCGTACGGCCAATCGTTGCTCCCCAGCGGTACAAGCGTCTCCTGACGCGCCCGCTCGGGATCAAGCAGCGCCTCGAGCGGGTGGTCAAAGATACACGTCACCTCCGCAGGCGCGGGGCGCAATTTCTCCAGGACCGAGACGTCATCCAGCAGCGCAATCACGGGTGTCACCAGTAGCATGTGCTTAGAGAGGAACGGCTCGAGCGTGCAGAGCGTGTGGACGTGCGGCGAGCCCAGCGGAAACGCGACTTCCTCGTTTGCTTCCCTAAACTGCATTGTACGGGGGCCAACGAATGAAAGAAAAAAAAATCATCAGCGCATCAATAATCGCCCTATGCGTTGCTCCACCGCACAAACACAAGAGAAGCTTACCGCCGTTTCTACGACTCCGGCGTCACCTTCGTCCACCTTCCCTCCCGGGAGAGCCGTCTGTCCCGGATGTGAGCGTAGCTCCTTCGAGCGCGTGGTCAGGAGCACGCGCAACCCGCCCGCACGCTCATACAACAAAACTAACACCGCCGCCAGCTTGGAAGAGGGTTGATGCACATGCCTGGAACCATTCATTCATAATCGCACGGCGCTATCGGCCCGACGTGACGTACTGGCTCGTGAGTTCAAAGCGTTCCGGCTTGTGGTTGCGCAGTCGCCCTATGCACGCCCGTGAACTCTCGGAAAGCGTAGCGAGGGCGTCGTCGGAGATGCCGAATACGGGTACTGCTTCGGTCATAATGTGATAGTGGTGGTATAGGTTGAAGGAAAGGGTCGAATTTGTTTTGCTGACTGACTCCGAAAACGCCGGACACGGAACGGACGACCAAATCCCCGTCCCTTCCACCCTCCAGACGGGCGCCCCTCAGAAAGAACCATTGGAACGACAGCGAATCCATGAGCCGGGTAAACAGATAAATTATAAAAAAAAGACAAAAATATCTCGAAAGAAAGTTCATAACAACGCGAAATGACTCCTATATCTTGTGACCAGATGTTTCCGTCGTCACCATCAACACGCTCACCACCACCATCATATCATCATCTTCTCCGCGTACCAGCAGCTCGTCCTGCAGATTTTCTTGGCAGTGGCGGTGGCAGCAGCGGAGGCGGAGGGTCAACTATCTCCACTTCGTACTCGTCATCATCGGTTTTGGCACCATTCAAGGCGTCAACGGTCATCAACACTGGCACGCCAGCACCGCCACCGTGCGCCAAGAAGCCCTTTTGTCTGTGCCGTCGTACGCCGTGCGAGGCCATAGCCGTGAACACGTGGGGTTCAATATCGAGCGCAAGGAGGTCCTCTTCAGTGACGCCGTCCGAATGGCGTAACTCCTCGTCCAGCGTGCGCCTCCGCGCAGTCTTGCTTGTCGACGTACGACCGCTCTGCATCGCCGACACGCTTCCCCGACGGCGCGCTTGTCGAGAAGGTCCCCCCCTCTCCGTCTTCGCCGAAGTCGCTGTTGCGGGTCTTCGCTCTCTTCGCGGGCGGGCAGCAGCGCTCAAGAGTGGAGAGTCAAGCACCGCGCTTGCAAGCGGGTCGTCCTCGTCCTCATCATCCGATTCTTCTGCTATCCGAGGACGCGCAGCGGATCGTGGTGGCGGGCGTGCCTTGCGTGGCGTCGGTGCAGGGAGCGGAGATTGCGGAGGACGTTTGTCGAATACGCTCTGCACTGATATCTCACGATTTCGTCGCGGGGGCGTGGGTGGTAGAGGCACCACGGTCGTCATCTTCTCAGGCTCAGGGGGAGGGGGTGGCGGTGGGAGCGCCTCTTCCGCTTCCTCCGGTGCTTGAACAACAACTGTAGGGACATGGGGAGGCGTGGGAGGCAACAACGGCTCGTCGGGTCCCTGTTCGGCATCGCCGTCTGAAGTGAGGGAGGGCGTCACGTCGGTTCCATCCACAGAGCTTGACGGCCACGCCCGTACGGGTATCTGTGAGCGCAAGGGCTTTGAGGGCCCCGCAATTGGTTGGCTCTGGCTTTGAGACGACTGAGACTGGGATTGGGATTGGGAGAAGCTGGTGTCTGTAGAGCGGAAGGATGCGTCTGCTGAGCGGGGGAACGGTCCCATCAGTCGACGCTTGACCGACTGCACGCCCTCCTTCGCCAGGGTGTCGAGCTCCCTCTTTCGCTTCTCGCCCACTGTGACCGCACCACCTGCCGGGCGTGGTGGCCGCTGAATACCCGCACCAACAAACGAATCATCGGCGGAGCCCGCACCGGGAGGCGGTCGACCCATGTCTGCCGGGGCATTGAACACCCTCTTCAGTCGCACGCTTTTCATCTCTTTGAGGAAGGCTGCCATTTTGTCCGCAGGAACGCCAATCGTGGGCTGTCCAACACGCTTCGCCGTGAACGACGAATTAATCGGAGCTTCGACTGGCGTACCAGCATGTCGCAGATGCGCACGTACGTCGGCGAAGGACACTTGTGCGGTAGTGGGGGTAGTCGGTATTCGAGGAAGGACACCAGGTATAGGTGGTGGTGGTGGTGGCGGTGGCGGTGGGGGCGGCGGGGGCATAGAAGACGAATATGAGTAATTTGCGGAAGCTGTGGATGTAGGTCGCATGGCCAACTACAAGAAAAAAAAAAAGAAACCATCAGCGAGAGAAACATAGATAGTACACTTACAGAGGGAAAAAAATAATGCGCACCTCTGCCCTGAGCCGTTGCACTTCTTCCTCCAGCTGCTTAATCCTATCCTCATACTCCACCTTCTCTTCCCGAATCAAGGTCGTCTCCGCCTCGGTTTCCCACCGTTCCTCGCACGCTCTGCGTTCCTCCCGTACGGCAGATAACTCCCGCTCCTTCCCACGCACGCGAATCTCGCCGGTCGGGTCCGCGCTAGCGGGCTCGAGCCCTGCATCCCTCACGCAGCCTTCACCACTCCCGGCGCCAATCAGCCGAGATGGCGACGACGACGCCTCGCTCTCCAAAAAAACATTCTGTGCGGCGCACTGCTTCCCCTTCTCATTCCACGACGGTCCCGACGGCACGGCATCACCAGCACTTGCATTGTCCCCCCGAACCCGCTGCCTGGACACCTCGCGGACCGACTCCGCACGCGGTCTGCGGGGAATCGGACTGGCAGGCCGTGGGCGTTCCGGAGAGCTCGACGGGCCCGGGACGGGAACATCAAAGTCAAAGTATGTGGGCTGAGCGGGAAAGCGCACGTGTCGCACCGCGGCGGCGCGTGGTTCGGGGTCCATGGATGGGCTGCGAGGGAAGAGGGCACCGGGCATCGTGATAGACGGCCGGCGGCGCAGGGCGCGGGGGAGCGGCAATGGCGCAGGCTCTTCTTCTTCTTCTTCGTCCTCTTCCTGCCGGTTTTCTGCACCCGCATCTTCGTCGCTGTGTCCGTCGTGAGAAACGCGTTCCTGGATTGGTGGTGTGTGCGAGCGCGATGGAGACGGCGTTCCGTGGCGGGGGCGGGATGTCGGTCGTGGTGATAGTTTTTGATGACGCAGAGAAACAGGGTGGCGTGGACGTCGGAGTGCTCCGTGTTGGGGGGCGTCGGAGAGTATGATGTTCTGCGGTTGGGTCGGATGCGGTTGTCCAACCTGCGAGAGGCGAGATGTCGCTCTCGCCATTCTTCCTCCTCATCTTCATCTTGCTTATTCTCATTTAGACGTTCCTTCCTGGAGCGTTGTGCCTCTCGTTTCGATCTTGCGCGGGGACGTGAGCTTGACGACGCGACAACACTCTGAACGGGGATTAAGAACGGTTGCAAGGGTGTTTGATAGCTAGCGCTAGGGCACACACACCTCAGTAGTACTACCACCAGCGGCGGTAGTTACAAAATCTTGCACTTCGCGTGATAGATAGCCAAGAACGCTCGAGAGCAGACCTGGCTGACCATCCGACATGGCAGTCCAGATCAACACAAGATTACATAATATTGTCCACAAACGAGGCAAATTTGTCAAACGGCCAACAACTGCAACTGGACTGGACTAAGATGGCAAAGATGAATATATCAGGTCGTGTCGCGTTGGGTAACAAAATATGACAATCGATAATAAAAACCAGGAGATGATAGCTCGCAGACTTAGTAATACAACAACTACACGGTTAGCCATCTAGTGTCAATGTCATTGGTAGTCTGGTGGAGATGTTATTGGCCCTGACACGATCGACGCACGAACAGCCGCATATGGATCCGCGTACTGCATCGTCCGGCTTACCCCCGTTACGCCGCTATTGCTCATGGGTGAACCAAATCCACTGGGAGGAGGATCAGAGAATGCACCGTACGCATCCAGACTTGGACGTGGTTGTGGTGCAGAAGGGATGTTGTATTTCCCGGGTGAGGCTAGGCCCACCGAACTGCCAACCGCCGTCGACGATGCACCTGAATAACGATAGACGTCGGAGAAGGGGCTGGTATCGTCTTGTTTAAGGGATGGGACCACGTCATATGTTGATTCTTCATCACCGTCTTCAATGTCGGGGGGTTGCTCAAAGGGAGGATCACGTGGTCGAGACGCCCTATTCTTGCGCCACTCAAGAAGAGTAAGTGTCAAGGATGCAGCCCAGAAACCTGGTCAAACATTTTAGCAACGACGGTCCACTTGACAGGGAGGAACTCACTGAAAGCAAGCCAGAAAAAGACGGCGCCCGCCTTTTTCGTAGCACACCAGCCTGGTAGTCCATCGGTAAAACTGTCACCAAGTGCCTTAGCGTTGGGATCGTTCTTAGCGTCCTTGCAACCAGGCTCTGTCCAAGCCGAAATTGAGGTGATAAACCTTCGCAGGATTCAACGTTTGGCTATTCGGAGTAATGGATACGACGTACGAGATGAGGAAAGTAATGGTAGTGCCCGTTCCTACCAGAACAAAACTCGTACGATCCTCCTTCAGTGCGCGTGCTACACGCGTCAACTTGTCGAACTTTTCATTCACTAGAGGGATTGCGAGCAAAAAGAGGGCTAGAAACAAGGACGCGAGGGACACAAAGAGGGCAAATCCCGACAACCCGGCTGTTGATCGAGTCGGGCTGTCAGCGACGCGTCCGTTGGCAAGCAAGCGAAGGATACGCACAGGGACCTATCTTGAAGTGAGCCTGAAAGCCGGCGACGCTAGCAAAACAGCACATGGCAAGGAAGCTGAAGAAGATTTGGGAGGTGTGGAATACAATGGCGGGTTTCGAAACGATCATCTGTAGAATACCAAGAACGGTTAGCTAAAACGCCGAAAAACCAGCAGCAAAGGTAGGAACCCAAAGCCATAGGACCCATAAAACAGGAACAAAGATGATAAAGACGACTGAACCCTCGACGGTAGAATTCATGGACAGGTGTTCAAAAGAACGAACATGGTTACGTAACACGTGTTTGAGTGTGGTTGAAAATAAAGGAACGCGCTCACGATACAGAGAAATAGAATAGGAAGAACCAAAAGAGAAACGGTACCAACATCATCCTCAAAGCCCAATGCACCACGCCTATTACCAATACCTCCGGAAGCGGACGTCGAGATCGGTACATTGGATGGGTCAGGGATTAATTTATCTTTGATCTTGTCGAAGAACGACATGTTTGGCGATGGGGTCGAGGAAGGTGATGTTGGGAAATCCAAATACAGAGAGATGAAAGGTATATATGGGGGGCAGAGGAATGCTGCGTGTAAGAACGTGTGTGTACTGCGGTGCTATGGGCGATGAGGAAGCAGTGCTGGGTGAAGGTGGAGAGTGATGATGGAAGCTCTGTGATCAATATCAAATGTAATGCTGTGCTTTGACGATGGTAGTCACACTGCACAGCCTGGGATCGTGAGGGAGACGGGGAGTGTAGTCAATGTTTCCGTTCAACAAGTTGGAGAGAGAGAGGGTGTGTGCGCCCATCCGTTAGGTCAGCGGCAATAGACTGTTCCGGGACTTATGTAAGCGTCATGGCCAAGTTGAAGGGGCAGTCAAAAAGTGATTGCCGTGGCAATGTTGCCCAATGCCTTTCAGGCCCTGAGACTTTCAATCTGAGTCGGAACACCCTTCCGTCGTCTCCTTCCTCACCTTTCCTTTCTTGATATATGATGCCATCTCGCCCAGTATTCGCTACTTTGTCAATCTCACGTGACCTTTAAGTAGAAAACGAGATTCGGCACTCGGCCCCTCGCACGCACGCATTTCGAAAAACACAAAATGCCCGCAATTTCTTTCATCGACACCATTCCCAATCACATCTCCGAAGAGGAACACAGGTCACTCACTGGCGCCACGCCGACCTCCTTCAGCGACATCCCCCCGGTCCTCAGACAAAAGGTGGACAGCGTCCGCGTCGTGTTCGATCCCCCACTCGACGATTTCTCTTTGGAAGATGGCGCACAGGGCACGCTCTACATCATCGAGAGGTCTTTTTTTTTTTTCTTCCCTTCTATTTCGCCTTTTGCTCGACATTTTTGTTTTGGAGTGTTGGATCAACGCGACTGATGACGAGCGTGCTTCTATAGCGTCCTCGCGTTCCAATCCTCCACCGGACGCGCCTTCCAGATCGAGTACCCGTCCATAACGCTGCACGCGACGTCGCGCGGGGACTCTGGCACCTTTGTCTATTGCCAGATCGACGAGCTTCCGGCGGAAGAGGCACCTCCATCAGATGACAACGACGATACGCTGGTCCTGCGTGAGCTCAGCTTGATACCCCAGGACGCTGCCTCTCGTGCGTTCCAATCGATTTAATTTACCCTCCTTTATATATGCACCGTCTCGATCCTAACCACGAATTAACTTGTTATTATTGCTACAGTGGAGCCCATCTTCGAAGCACTCTCATATTGCGCCTCTCTTCATCCCGATCCTCAAGATTCCGATGACGAGGACGAGGACGACGTATTTATCGATCCAGATACTACCCTATTTGAAACTTTCACTGGAGAAGAGGGCGAGGAGCTCAGCGAGGTTGGCAGGGTGCGCAATGCTCCCATCAACGATAACCGCTATCAGCCCTACTAGACACTTCTTCCCCCCCCCTTTCCATTCTCCCCTTTCTCTTACCCTGTCGGGTCCCTTCTGTCCTTTGCGCAGGCTGCACTCGCCCATCTCGAGGGGATCATGTACCATCCATACGGACAACAAAGTGAGAACCAGGAAGCAGACTCAAAAGTCAATGGCACGCCAGAGGAAGGTCAATTTTCAGACGGGGAGGAACCGAGCTAAAACATGTTACGTTCATTATATCGGGCATGGCTGCTGTACTCAACAAAAATTATCCTATGTATGCAAGAAAAAGCGAGTCACCTAGTGGCTACCCTATCTTCGATCGCAAATCCGACGAGAGCGTGGTCATCGGTTTAATCCCAGGGAGCGGACCCCAGTCGAATGCAGGCTTTGGTGTGGTCCCTGCCGTAGGCGTGCTCTTCAGAGGCACTGATTTTGCGTGGTGTTTTTGTGTGGGACACCGCCTCCCAAGGCTCCCAGGTGGCGATGCTCCCCTACCCATGCTCTCAGATACACTAAGCGGCGGAAGCGTGAAAGGCGTCGAGAACAATGCCCCGCCCAAGCTCCCTGTACCCGAGCCAAGGTCGCCGCCAGGCTTTTGAGGCGAGTCAAATGCCCGCGGCGCTGGTCTGGCATTCACAGCTTGCGTGTTGAGTAATGGCTGCGTGCGCACGGCGAGAAGGGCTTCTTTGAGGTGATGTGCGGCTTGTTCAGCGTTCAGCGCAGCGGCGGTCGTGCTTGCAACGTGCGGGGTTACGTCCAGCGGGCGTCGCACAATATCCCGTTCGCGAGCGCGTGAGGGTGTGCTTGAAGGACTGCCACCATCGACATTCAGCTTCGCTATGCGCGATGAGAGGGCAGAGACGTCAACGCTTTGCTGGCGAATCGCGAGATTGATATTTCGGGACGTGCGGTTTATAGTGTCGAGGGACGGTGCTCTAAAAGGCATTGGCAAAAGATATCAGAGAAGGCCCACAGGGGGGGGGGGATGGACGCTTACTTGATGCTGGGCCTTCCTGTCTTGACCTCGTTAAGCTTCCTTTTGGAGGCTTGTACATGATCCTCCATTTTCGTGACCCGGTCTTGGATAGACTGCAACACACATAAGCTTATGTGTGCGGGTGCAGGACGCGTTCCTGCCAGTATGTATGTGCCTGGCTCACCCGAATGTCTCTGCGCAGCTGCATTTGCAGTTCAGTTTGCTCCGGGCTAAGGACCCTCATCTTCAGCATCTTCCCAAATTCCACGTCCGACCGAGCTTTATCGAATCGCATGATCTCCTCTTTCCTCGTCTTGGCTAAACAAGAAATCAGTCTTTAGACTCCACCGGATTTAACTCTCTCGAACTGGTTAACGGACCTTTAAGCACGCCAATTTCAAGCTCCCTAATCGTGGCACGGTCCTCGCCGCGCGCGAGCTCGAGCTGTTCGGTGTCGTGCGCAAACCCACGAATCATCTTTGCGAGTCCCTCGACGATGTCGGCGGACGACGCAGACGAGGGAGGCCGGATTACCCGCTCTCGCTTTTCGCGAGCATCACGAGCAAACACCACCAACTAAGGAGGCAGGAAAGCGGCGTGAGCGATGAATGAATGGCAGGAGCAGCAGCGAACAAACGAACAAACGAGGGAGGCTACTTACTTTTGCCAGCTCTGTTCCAACTTCGGTATACAGATTCGTGAATTCAACCTGCATGGGATGCATCGGCGGCTCTACCGAGGGTGTCTCTTTCGGCGGCGTGACAACGGAGAGTGACCCAGGCGTGCGTGGGGGGTGTCTAGTACGTTATTCGCGCTCAAAGCAGGTGGCCTAGCACCGGGTATCGTTGTTACAGGCAAATTTGTGAAAGGGAGTCCAGTCGCAGACGTGAGGGGAAGTTTAGGTATGGTACCCGAGACAGCCGGGGGCTTCGTTCCGAGGAGGAAGCCTGGCATGGGTCTGGAATCTGGTGCAGACGGTGCCTCCACACTCGGTTCAGGCTTTGGCATGAGACTGAATGCGCCAGGTTTGATCCCCGCGAATAGGCTAGGTGGGACCGTGGTAACAGGCTTCGCTGCATCCTCCGCCGTCGATTTTGTGTCTGGTTTCACAGCACCGCCAAGTGAGAAGCCACTCAAGTCCAGCGTTGGAACTGGCGGTGTGGTGGAAGAGGAAGGTTTGTTGTTGAGAGGGACACCCTTTGTCGAGAACAGCGGTGGCGTCTTTGGCATCGCTATCGTAGCCGAGATCGCTGTCTTGGTGGGCTGGTCAACCACGAGCTCGATTTTAGCCTGAAGCGGCGTCGATCTGACTTCCGCCGGTGACGGAGAGGGTGCCTTGGCACCCACGTCCCATTGCCCGAATGGTGTCTTTGGCGACGCCGGTCGCGGTTTGAGCGAGAGGGGTTTTTCACCCTTGACCTCTTCCTCCTCGCCACCAGATACTGGCGTGTTTGCAAGGGGAGAGCTGCGGAGTGGACGCGTACTGGGTCTACTGAGGCTAGTGCTAGAACTTGGAGATGGTGTGAGCGCAGGTGATGGGAGCGTCGGCGTCGGCTGCTGAAGTGGTGTCTCTAAGGACAATGGCTCCTTCGACAGCGATCCGGGTGGTGTCGGACTTCGCGCGCGCAAAGTTGACGACACCTGTGGGCCCGCCTCGGGAAGGAGTGTTGGCTGTACATTGATTAAGGGCCTTTCAGCCTTGGGAGTACTTGAAGGGGAGCGCGACTTTGGCAGGGGAACGGCTGCGGGATCAGCTTCAGCGCGCGGGGGTACTTTGTTTTCCTCATCTTCTGATTCCTCCTGCGCCTGCACATCCCCCTCTTCATCTTCCTCATCACCCCCATCCTCACCATTTGGCTCTTCCACTACTTGCCCTTCCTCGTCTGCTTCTCCTTCCGGATCCGTATCTGATAGGAACTCATCTATCTGTTGCTCCCCTTTCTCGCCGTCGCTACCATCCACCTCTTCCTCTTCCTCACCTCCGCGTGGGACGTCAACGAACGACGAAGTCGATGAGGATAAATTGCTGAACGAGCTTGCGGCGGAGACAGTTTGATGCTCTCTATCTTTACCTTTCTCCTCTTCGTCTTCGTCTTCATCCTCGGGAGTAGCAGGGATGATCGCAGGCCGTGGGGTCGGTGACTTGTCAAACACAGACTTGGGTGTCGGCGGCGTTGGCCCAGGTGCAGACTCAGGCGCCTTCGAGAGCTCTTTCAATTTAGCGCGGTCAGGTGACGATCCTGCGTTCCGTAGCATATCACTAAAAGACAACCCCGATCCAGCAGTCTTGCCAAAGGCGTTTGTACCACCACTGAAGGCGCTGAAGGCACTGCTCGATGCAACCTGCGAGCTGGTAGGTGTGGTACTGGCATCGGCGGCGGTGGGTGTGGATGGAGAGCCAAATGCAGGCTGCCCAAACGCTGACACCTGTCTCACCGCTGCACCAACGGCGCTTGTCTGGCCGAACACAGAACCGGGAGTCGCCGGCACAGGGACTTTTGGGCCCGATGGTTGTCCCCCTCCAAACGCGTTAACGGCCTGCGATACAGGTTTGGGGTTTGCAAACGGAGAGTCCTTAGCGTTGAAGTTGGACAGCCCATGACCAGTATTCATTTTAAGGCCCATGAATGCATTAGAGACCAGAGGAAGGCCTGCTGGCGTTGTGCTTGCTGGCAGAGCAGTCGACTTTGCCGGGTCTCCTCCTGTCAGCGGAGAAGTCGGTGCTGTAGAGTGGATTGGGGATGGTGGTTCAGATCCTCTCGAAGGAGTGGCAGTGATAAATGAAGAGGTTGATGGAGTGTTGTCCGCAAATGGTGGGGCTGCCCTCGCAAGTGAGGAGGCCGCAGGAGGCGACAAGGCAGGTGTCGTGCTTGCAGCAGGTTCAGCTGAAGTGAGGAGAGACTTCACAGGAGTGGCAGCCGGTGCAAGCAGCGATGCTGACGATGTCCCGCCAAAGACACTGGACCCAGTGTCAATGCCGAATGTAGCGTCCCCACCCGTCTTCCACGCAGGCACAGAGTCCGGCGTGTTCGATGCCGTCTGACCAAACGCAGACGGTCCAGCAGAAGCAAACGCACTGAACCCTCCACCCCCACTCGTGGTTGGGGCTCCCGGTTTCGTCTCCGCCGGCTTCGGGCCGCTCAACGTCGCAGGTCCTCCCGACGCGAACGCACTGAATACCCCTCCACTTCCAAATGTCGAGGGGGACGTGGTGCTGATGGGTGTCACGATAGGCGTCGTAGACATGGGAGTGCCAAGGCCCGTCTTACTGAACCCAGACAGACCAGCTGGCTGACCGAACCCAGATTGACCAAAAGCAGGCGTAGCAAATGCCGTCTGGCCAAATGCTGGTGACGGTTTTGGACCCTCGATTGCAGGCGAGTTGGGAGCTTCGTCCGTCTGTTTGGGTGCAAATTTCGCGAATGCGCCAACCCCTGGAGAGAGGAACGAGCTACCGCCAAATGTGGAAGTGGTAGCCTGGGAGGGTGCAGGCTGTGCGGCTGGCGTAGGAACGCCGAACATACCAGTCGTACCCAGTCCCGCTTTCGGCTGTGTATCATTTGTACCCTCGCCAAGTGACATCACTGAAAACGACAAGTCCTGGCTGGAATCAGTTGACATTGACTCGGTCGACTCAGCAGGTTGGATCTGAGGGGCAGGCACCGAGGGAGCTGCAGCACTGAAGGCCGTGGGGATCGATCCAATGCTTGCTTGGCCCCATTTGACTGGTGCAGAGGCGAAAGATGCGAATGCACCTCCAGAAGAGGTTTGCCCTGAGGAAGAAGGCTGCCCGAATGTTGACGTTTGACCAAAGGTGGGATTTCCAAACGTAGGGCGCTGTCCAAATGCAGACCCAGGCGTCGAGGCCTGACCAAAGGCTGACTGGCCAAAAGTTGACCCAGCAGAGCTAAATGCGAGGCTCGGCTGTCCGGGCTGACTAAACGCAGGCTGCGATATTTGCCCGAATGCAGGTTGTGCCGCTTGAGAAAAAGGACTTGTCGGTGGCACAGGGGCAGCGGATGCGGGGACAGGTGAGAGTGCAGCCGTCTGCCCCATGCTTGGGTATTGAGTACCTTGCGTATTCACCACATACCACGCAGTGACCGTCCCATCGCTTGCATACGCCCAGACTATTGGCGGTGGCGGTACTGACACAGTTTCGCCTGTCGAAGTAGTTACATCATACGGCCTCGTGTTCTTAAGGTCCAGTTCGAATCCAATCATCGTGGTCTCGTTCTGGTCTACGTCAAGCGGCATCGAGGGTGCACCCTCGTCAAACGACAGCTTCTGCCACCTGTCATCAGCCGTACAACACACAAGCCCAATATCCGCAGTTGTACTATCCCCAACTAAAAGAAGAATCTTTGCGGGATCCCATCCCCTCAGTACAATCGTGAATGCACCTGGAGGGCGGACACCGCTAGGGAAAAAGTTAATCGGGAGAACAACGTCCGCCGAGGTGGCTGGACGTTTCGCGTCGTGCACGATGGCCATATGTTTTTGGTCGACCTGTGGATCTAGCGAGCCAGCAGGGGCAAAGATGGTATAGAAAGCTGGATTAGAGAGCCACGTTGCGTGTATGATGCTTTGTCCTTGCATAGCGGGGGGACGAGTGACGAAAGACTTGGCTTGCTGGGTCTCACTAGGAGAAAAGGTGACAATATCCCCGCTTTGAAGAGCGATAGCAAGTTGTTTGCCTTTGGGGGACCAAGAAACTATGAAACAGATACTCAGAGAAACATTACCAAGAGAAGGGAATTGTACACACTGCTTGTTGGAAAGCTCTCGAGTGTCCCTCCGCTGCTCCATCCAGCGACCGATTGCATTGTTGATACGTTAATAACCTCCACCAGCTGGCTATCGGGACTACCATCCGGTTCACGTAAAATTGCCACTAGCTCAGGAATATCACCTGGATTTGCATACATTTGCCGGACGGCGGTCGGGGTTGACGTAGTTGGGAGGAACGTATGTAGTGGAGTGACTTCGTTATCCCCTGGCGAGCAGATAGCGGTAGCCTCAAAAACAATGACCGGGCCATGCGTCAGACCGATGACAAGCCTAGTGTCATTGAGCGCAAAAACAAGACAATTCGGGGTGACAGAGGAGAAAGGAATTTTCCGCTGCGGTTGAAAGGTATTGTCAGACGTTGGGTCCAGAGAGGATAGATGAGACCGGAGGTCCACAAGTGGTGAGGAAACAAGAGCTTGATGGGGCGCATTGAGAAGAGTGAAGACCTCTGCACGATGAACATACCGAGTCCTGTATTTGACCTGATGATCGCCACAAACCATCCCAGGATGCTCGCCACCACGAAAAGTTGTCCCTTGTTTGGAATCGGCGCAAGGTCGAGCGGTTCCGGCGAGAGCTTGGCGCGTGCGCGTTTATTGACTAGTCTTATTGACAAGAACTATGATGTATGGCAGATGATTATAACGATGGAAAGGCTACTGGACTGGAACGCAACGCACGTCTGGGGTAATGTCTTCGGCCTCTGATGCAGACCTTGGAGGACTGGGTTGCAGTGGCGGTTGTTGAAGTCGTGTCACATTCATCAGGTATCGTATCGAAAGATAAATGCGGTCCAAGTCGCTGTGACTCTGACCGCGACTGGGATTCGCGTCTCACGTGCGGAAACACGTGGCAAGGCGGTGTGGTGTGCGAACCGGGGTGTGCCAGTTGCCAGTGCAAGGCAGTTGCTCCTATCAAAGTCACACTTTTCCCCCAACCCTCATCAGCACCGTTCTTCTTAACATCGACATTTGACATGTCTCTAGATTCTTCAGCTTTGATTGCGCATATCGTATCCCAAACGCGCCAGAACGTCGAGTTCCTCATGGCCCAGAATGAGATTTCTCGCGATGTAGGACAAGGCATCCTTGCCAAGCTCCCAACCTCGAATGATCTTGCCATACGGGAGCTCTCAGAGCAGACGAGACGCATGACCATCCCAGCTCCTTTGTCCCCGCCCCAGATTGATTATGATCCTACCCCCGGACCACCATCAGGACCCCCCGCTCGGCGTATTCAACCCCCACAGCCTAGCTTACAGCGGGCGAAGGCACTATGGACCTACAATGAGAACGGAGCGGTAGGCATCTCTCTGTTCTTCCGCAGATTTAGCATTGACAAGCATGCGCTTAAGGAACCTAACGATCTGTCCTTCCGTGCAGGCGATATCATCGAGGTAGTCGCTGAAACGAATACGGATTGGTGGACTGGCAGGGTCAACGGAAAGCAAGGACTCTTCCCTTCCAATTACGTGGAGAAGATCTCTCCGTCTATTAGCCCTCCATCTTATCCCCCGCCCAGTGAAGCTCGGAGGGTATCGCCGACCCCTCCTCCCGTGACGTATCAAAGTAGCCCACCTGCCCCGTATCAACCCGTCTATAATGGACCTCCCCAGGGAGGGTACCAACCTCCACCACCGCAGCCGTATAACCCGTATACAGGTCCGCCAATGCAACCGCCACCGCAGCAAGTTGTTGTCCAGCAAGAGCCCCGAAGTCAGCCGGCCAAGCCCAATCGCTTCGGTGGCCTCGGCCAAATTGTACGTGTTTGAGGTTTGACTCTATCTGATGTATTGTTAATGATCATCATTCCAGCTCGCAACATCCGCTGCTGGTGGCGTAGGTTTTGGAGCAGGTCTGTACATTCATGAGTGTCTACGGATAGCGATACCGACTAACATTGGTCTTGTAAAGGGTCTGCTATCGGCAGTGGTATTGTGGATGCTATCTTCTGAGTCTCGTGTGTTGTTGTGGTGCCGTAAGGGTTGTATAGTAAACTCTCTAGATGTCCATATCTCGGATATTGTGTCAGATATCTGCGTGGTCTTAGGTGGGATATCTATTTGTATGGGGAATATGGTCTCCGTTGTTTGCTTCGAGACCCGGACGGGAACTATTAGCTCGCACGTGCCGTAATGATAGTAGCGAGGAAATGAGTTGAGCCCATATAGCCTTCTACCGCCAACTTTGTTGCGTATCCATGCGTTTCTCATCCTCGTGCGGTCCCCTGCAAACTCGTTTACTCTCACTCGACACCTTTCAATCTTCTCCATGCACCGCGTAGCCACTCCAGACCCACCGTCATCGCCAGAGGCTGGCCCATCGCGACCAGGCGCGCCCCTTAGCGCCATGCATACAAGCAGCTTTGCTGACGTTGTCACACTTTCAAACAGCTCTATTCACACGCTTGCACGCTCTCCTTCCACAGGGCCCTCTCTCCCCACACTTCTCCACTGATGGGAACACCCCGTCGTCCACGTCGTTGCCACAAGCGCAACGGCGGCAGCCAACGTTCCTCAAAATCCGGATCGTAACCTGGAACATGCACGAGTCTCTCCCCAAGGTAACCTTTATCCTTCGTCTCAGTATATGGATGCCTGGGGTTCTCACGAGCATGTATGTTCCAGGGCGACTTGCAGGAGCTCCTGGGTCAGGTGCCCACGTATACTTCCCCAATAGAAGAACGCTCCCCCACGGGTCTTCCACAGTTACCTAATGACTCGGAGCATGCATACCATCTCGTTGTCATGTACGCCATCTTTTCGTTTCTTATCTCCTTTGGATTATCCGATTTATATCCATCAGCGCTGGACAAGAGTGCCCCAGTCTTTCGGGCATCCCACTCGGCCTTGGCGCAGGCTTTAAGTTGGGGGGTGGAGACAAGGAGAGGGAGAAAGATAAGGAGCGTGACAAGGACAAGGATGGAGACCGCGACAACGACGAGCAAGAGTCCGCAGAGCCACTCGTCGAGAAACGCGGTCCAAAGTCTGAGCAACATGACGATGAGCATGTCCCACACACTTCTGGCTGGACGTCTATCCTCGAGGACTTCTTCGTTCATGGGCTGCCCGTTGTCGGGCCCGGCGCACGCACGAAGGATAAGGGCTCGAATCTTGAGTTGGGACGCTCACATTCGGTCGGCGACATTAGGCGTCGCTCGAAATCGGGGACAAGGGGCCCATACGAAATGCTCGTAAAAGAGCGAATGATGGGGATCTACCTTGCGATATTCGTGCACCGCGATGCAAAACATCTCGTGCGAGGTGTGTTTTTTCACACATTTCGCAGGAGAAGGGCGCTGATCGACCGTCATCAAGGCATGTCCAAGTCCGCTGTTACCGCAGGACTGATCGGTGGGCGGGTGGGCAACAAGGGTGCTGTCGGGGTCAGTTTGAAGATTGCAAACACGACGATGCTGTTCGTGAATGCACATCTAACTGGTAAATTTATTCTCTCTTGGACAGTCTCCCAGGTTTCCTGATCTAGGATGAATGTAGCACATGAGGGCAAGGTTCCTCATCGATTAGCCAACCTAGCGAAGATCAAGGTGTGTCCCCACGCCCCTCAAGTGAGTTTCAACTGAAGGTGTTGTCGATGTAGAATGAATTGGCAGTGGACGATTTCCTGAAAGCGGATGACCCACGGATGGTAGCTGAAGGTCTGGAACTTATCGCCAAATCTATGCACGCAGTCGGTTCACGTCACCCAAAACACAGATATCACAGACCGCTTTGATTTTACATTTCTTTTTGGTGATCTCAACTTCCGTCTTGATCTCTCGCGCCTGCATGCGGACTGGCTCATATCCCGTCGTGGTATGGTCATCCTTTGTTCTGCATATCTACCCCACATTCAATGGCTTGTGCTAGAATACGAACAAGCTCTCGCTTTCGACCAGCTATACAATATTATGCGGAACGGACAAGCATTTGTCGGGTTTCGTGAAGCGACCATTGACTTTCCTCCAACATTCAAATACGATGTTCTACGCACGACCAGACATAAACGCAAACGTTCCAAGAATGCACAAGCGGCTGCAGAGGTGGTCGCTCCACTCTTGCAAGAAACAGCGGAGGCGGGAGAACAACCAGACACAGAAGGGCGTCATGACGACGGACGCAGCGAAGTGAGCTCTGGGGATGAGACAAATGGCGAACTCGCATCTGTGATTTCGTCTGGGACGACGTTCTCTCAGCGTGACCCGGTGTCAGACGAAGATAATGACTCTGGCGCGGAATCAGATTATCTTCGGAGGAGGATGGCTTATCCTCAACGTACCGGGGGGCTTGTCAAGCGGATCTCTCAGTCTGCTGCACAACGTGCAAAGTCAAAGTTGGCTGAGCTCATCCACACACAATCGTCCCCGCATCTTATACGTTCACGACGAGCCAACGTTCCCACACCCCAGCTCAAAAGTAACCACAAGAGTCCTCGGAGTGTCCCGACAACCCCACTCCTTACCCAGCGTGCAACATCATTGACCGATAATCCCCCTGATGGTGTCCTCGCGTCCACGACGTCGCTGAGGGCGCGTGTGCAGCGAACACCATCCATCACTGGCTATGGGACTGCGGAGAGCGAAGACGACAAGGGGGTTTACGACTCAAGCAGCAAACAGCGTGTCCCAAGTTGGTGTGACCGCATCCTCTTCAAGTCAACTGTCGAGCCCGATCCGGAGCCCGAGGACGACTCGAACGCCGCGCCTCAGCGCACCGCCGTGAGTCTTCTCGCGCAAGCCTGGCGGTCCTTCAGGCGTACGTCGTCGACCTCCCTGCGCTCCATCGCCACCACGGCAGCAGCTCCTACCACTTCTATCACATCCAACTCCCATCCGACCGTGCCCTCCGTAGACTCAGAGCCTGACGTGACTCGCTTCCCACCAACTCCTTACGTGCCACGTCGCAAGCGCCCACGACCGCGTTCGATCGACGTTGCGACCCTCGCTACCTCTCAGCCAGCGTTCCCCGCCACTCGTCTCCCTGGTACTTCGCAGAGTGCTCAGACGCACCGCTTCCCAGGCGTAAAAGGCAGCTCATTGCCCAACACCCCTGCACGCATGCTTACCGCTCCAGCGGAGCCTGTCGTGGGGCCAGCTCAGTACTACCGCGAGCCGTCGCCCATGAGGACGCCCGCGTCATCGCTCGTGAGCGGCGCGACAGAGGGCAGCGCCAGCGCAATAGGTGCCGCAGCTGCGCCCAGTGGCGGTGGGGTGCGGGGTCACCCGCGCTGGCGGTTGCTTTCCTTCCGTTCGCGTGACCCTGAAGCGGCAAGAGACGTGGCAGATACTGCTGCCTCCACCGATGCCGATGCCGACGCTGAATCTGCGGCGAGCGCCACACCGCCGTCGCCGTCGCAAGGCGGCAAAGGAATCGACGGAGGGATCCTAGCTACCCCCACCGCGGCAGAATCACCACGCCCTCGCAAGGGCGATGTTGTGTGTCTAAGTTATAGGACGTTGGACGACCGGGGGATGCGTCGGCTCGAGGGGCGCAGCGACCACCGGCCTGTGGTCGGAGTGTATGCGATCTATGTTTAAGCAGTTTGGGTGCTGGGCCGGGCATGCGCTTATTGCACATACACACTAGTATCTTAGATGCATCTGCCTTCACATTAGAGTAAAAATATGATCACTGTGCCGCCAAACATGAACATGTGTCCTGAGGAGTGGGACAAGAACCCCTTGGAGCTGAGAAGGGGTGAGGGTAAAACTGAGTGCCCAATGATTTCGAAAAATGAAAACCACGCGCACAGAAGTATCCTGATTGAGATGCAATACAAGGCGAGGAACATTCCTGACACCGAACGGGGAGAACCCGGGATTAGACATGCTGAAGGGGGGAGTGAAAAGGGAGGATCAAATGTACCATAGGCGAGACTGGTGTACAGGTTGTAGGAGATGGCATCATTGACCTACTGGTGAATTGTGTCAAGTAGGAGCTGAGACAGAGCATCTGTGCAGCTATGCCCAGACTGGACAGTCTCACACTCAGGGGTTCAGTAGAACTGGCCCAAACAGTGAAAGGGGCACCTATTGCTCCAGGACAATTACAGACTTAGTGAGCACATGTTGGCACATGGACTGCATGGACACCTACATATGTATGGTACCCTAGAACAATGTGATTATGCACTTATGGCTGATTTAAACACTCTCTTTTGTCATCTGACCCAATTATTGTATGATTGAACTGTTTCAGAATGACACTTTACCTACTGTCTTTATGATCATGTAGTTACATTCACATACAGACCCTTTAGACTGATGAAGTGCAGCTGAAGAGGGTGTTTCACACAGAGAGAGAACTCTGTAGGAGATGAGACATCTTGCTCACTCCCAAGGGTGTATTTATAGTCCCTATGGTCTACATATGTCCATAAGCCCTTAAGGGGTGAGTACAGGTGTCCACTATATCGCATAATTACAATATTCTACATATGGACGAGTCCAAAGAGTCCGCACATACCCTGAGCCCTTAGAAGGGGTACACGTAAGCGTAGAACCGTACTAAAAGGTCCGTATGTGATTGTAACTAACTGATCGTAAAGACAGTAGGTAAAGTGTCAATCTGAAACAGTTCGATCATACAATAATTGAGTCAAATGACAAAAGAGAGTTCTTAGATCGGCCATAAGGGCGTAATCACATTGTTCTAGGGTATCATACGTACGTAGGTGTCCATGCAGTCCATGTGCTGACATGTGCTCACTAAGTCTGTAATTGTCCTGGAGCATTAAGTGCCCCTTGTATTGTCCGGGCTGGTTCTACCGAGCCCCTGAGCGTGAGACTGTCCGGTCCGGGCATAGCCGTGCAGACATTCCGTCTCAACATCCCCCCATGATCCAACAATTATGGAGCACAAAGACCCATGTTGGGATTGAAGCGCAGAAGGAGGGTGCGCGAGAGCGACTTGGTGAAGCCGTCTGCAACCATTTCTTCCGTAGGCGTATGTATTAGAGAAATCTGACCATCCTCTATGTACTCGCAAATGACATGATGTTTAATGTCGATGTGCTTGGATCGACGGCCGGTGACTGGGTTTAGCGCGAGGTCAACTGCACCTTTGTTGTCACCATGTAGAGGGACAGGGTCCTTGACGGTGTACCCAAGTTCCTTCAAGAAACCTCGGTACCAGACAGCTTGGTTGGCCGCATCGGCCAGGGCCATGTACTCTGCCTCAGATGTGCTTTGGGCGATGGTCTTTTGTTTACGGGACGACCAGGAAATTGCACCATTAGCAAGCAAGAATACATAACTGGAAGTGGAATGACAATCCTCTGTGTTGTCTCCCATAGAGGAGTCAGAGTAGCTGTGAAGGCCATCGCCATTGGCCCCATCATAGCACAAGTGCATGTCCTTGGTTCCCACTAGGTAGGATAGAATGTATTGAGCGAGGCGTAGATGTTGTTTGGAGGGGTTTGCTGCATACTGGGCCAAATGTGATACAGCAAAGGAAATGTCCGGACGAGTGCCAATTTGCACATAAAGCAGGCTGCCTATGAGGCTTTGGTAGTGTTTAATCTCTGCAAGGGAGGCCTGCTCAGTGTTTTTGACCAGGTGCACGTCTGCACCAGCCGGTAGTGGGGTATTATGTGGGTTCACGTCCAACATGCCAAAGCGTTCTAGTACATCATGTACGTAACCAGACTGGTCAATCTCGATGCGGTTATGTGACCTGTCACGGGTGATTTGAATCCCCAGATAGGATTCTATTTCCCCAAGGTCTGACATTTTGTAACGCTTCTGTAGATCTTCTTTTAAACACTTGATGGCTTCTAAAGAAGCACCCATAATAGTGATGTCATCAACATATAAAATGACGATCAACGGAGGTGAATCCTCCCCCCGTGATGAAGACATCACGTAAATGTAAACTCCAGCATCAGAGAACGTCTGCTTGAAGCCGAGTTCCAGAAGGAATCCATGGAATTGCAAGTTCTATGTGTGGGAGGCTTGTTTGAGACCATAAATAGATTTTTTAAGCCTGCATACTTTATTCTCCTTTCCAGTGACAACGAAACCCTGTGGTTGCTCCATGTAAAGCTCCTCGTCGAGCACGCCATTGAGGAACGCCGACTTGATGTCCATCTGGTGTATGTGCCAGTCTTCCAGCGCAGCTAACGCTAGGAGGAGTCTGAGAGACTCAAAACATGCGATGGGGGAGAAGGTTTCATCATAATCTATGCCAGGGATCTGCGTAAATCCCTTCGCCACTAGCCGGGCGCGGAAGCGGCCATCGGCTTTCAACTTGAATACCCATTTCAATTTTACAGCTTTGCGGCCCACCGGGAGATTGACTAACTCCCATGTGTCATTTTTAGCTAAGGCATCTATCTCATATTGACACGCCTTCTGCCACTCATCGGCATCTTTAGACTTCAGAGCCTCGGCATAGGTAACCGGATCCCTTCCTACATAAGCCGTGGCAAACAGTTCCGCGTGCCCTAGCCGCTGGGTGCCAGGCGCCTCAGCGTTTTCCTCATTAAAGTACCTTCAATTCAGTACCGGCACACGCGCCGATCACCTGGGAGTGACGAAGCGCTCGGCAAATCCCCCTGGAATCATAGGATCTAGTGGAGATTCTTCTGCTCACTTATAGGTTTGCAAAGCAGAAGGGCAGGGCAGTGGCGTAGAAGGAGGAGGGCGCTTAGCAATAGGTGTAGAAGGGGGAAGAGTGCCTTGGGTGGGCGGTGTAGAGGGCCGCTCTACTTTGGGTTCAAGTAACTCGTCAACCTGATTTTTATCCTCAGAAGAGGAAGTAGGTGACGCTGCGCATGGGGGTAGTGGCGGTGCAGACGTGTTAGGTTCTGCATTCGCTGGAATAAATGGAATGGGGATAGGAGGAGGAGATGCAGTGAGCCCTTGGTGTGTCAAGGGCTCAGTCTCTTTGTCTACAGCGGGAAAGCTACTCTCGTCGAATGTCACATCCCTTGACACACGAATGGAGCAGGTACTTTTATCCCAGAGGCGGTATCCCTTACTACCAGCCTCATACCCAACAAAGACAACGGGCAGCGCTTTTGCGTTGAGCTTGCGTCGCTTGTCAGCTGGCACATGCATATATGCCTTGCATCCGAAGACGCGGAAATATGAGATGTCCAGAACGTGACCAGCGTTCCATTGCTCATGAGGGGTCTTCCACTCCAGTGAGTGGATGGGAGTGCAGTTGTAGATGTGAACCGCAGTGCTCACAGCGTGCTCCCAGAAGCCATTTGACAAGCCAGCTTGGTGGAGCATGGACATTGCCTTATCCATAATGGTGCGGTTGAACTGCTCGGCCTTTCCATTCTGCTGGGGTGTACCTGGCATCGTTAACTGGTGTTCAATACCCTTCTCATTCAAATAGGCCTGGACTATAGCCCCTGTGTATTCGCCACCTCTATCAGACTGTAGTACGCGAAGTTTTTTGGAGGTTTGGGTGGTAGCCCAATTAATATATTTTTTGAATGCATCCAGAAACTGGTCTTTTGTTTTTAAGAAGTAGATGACTGCGAGGCTAGTGTAGTCGTCGATAAAGGTGGCCATATAGAAGGAGCCATGCAATGACTTGGTCTGCATGGGACCTGCTAAGTCCGAGTGAACAATTTCCAATATTTGGGTTGCCCTCTTAGAAGAGGACGGGAAGGGTTTGCGAGTGGATTTGCCCGTCTCGCAGCCATGGCATAATGTAGGTATTGCCATGTCGACACCAGAGAAGTCCATGCCTTGTAGGGCAGAGGGACCATGTTCTTTTAGTGCATGATGGGACATATGCCCCATGCGCTGATGCCAGGTGTGGAGTGTGGTAGACTCTTTTTGGTGCATGTTCAGTGTCCCACATCAGCAAAACTACAAAAAACTTTCTCACTTTTGGGCACTTTTCATGACTTTTCTTCTGGTTGACAAGTGTACAAGGTCGCACAAGTTGTAAAGTAGACAAGTGGTACTAAATCAAGGAAAATAAATAATATAATAATTCACTGCTATGATAAAAATTCGTGACAATGATGGTCAATATTGTTGTTCACAAAGTATGCACAATATATGTCAAGAGAATCTGAGAAGTGTAACTCATCAGGAATGAATGAAGAGCCAAAGACTGGAAGAAGATGAGCGGCTCTGGAAATACAGTCAAGGTGAACAATTGTGAGTATTTGTTGTCCATTCCCATGGTACTCTGGTCTCACTACCCACATTCCAGTGTCCTCATCTGGATCATCCCCAGGGATCAGCCACTCAATAAGGGCACATGGGTAATGCTTTCTTCCGAATGCAAAAGAAAAAAACAGCCGAACATGGCCAATCACCATGCCCTGCATACCACCTTGCCCAATCTCAATAAAGACAGTGTCGTGTCGAGCATGCTCATCACGCCAATTTGGGTTTGAGCAGATCCTTTCCTGATACATGCCACCTGCACCACAGAGGTTGCTGGGTGTGAAAAATCAGGCAACTGCTAAATGGTACACAGAAATCTGGCTAGTGAAAATAGGGCACTGATTAATGGGAATGTTGTCAGCTGAGATGTCTGCATCAGGGTTTAGCTGGTCATATAAAAAGTACCATAAGAGCTCTGGGAGCTGAGGTTGTTCAATATGAGCTGCCAGTGCTTCGACCGAGGTTGGGTAGCCTTGTGCTGAAGATAGAGCAATTAGAATTAAATATAATAACATGATGGTGAGAATTGACCTGGAACCTGAGATAATATGACACTGGAGAGCGTTTTGGGACCAGCAATAGGACCATTGTCATCATCTTCATCCATGGCCTCAACAGCTCTTGGCTGAGGCTCTCTGCCTGCTTGAATCATGGCGGCATAACCTGCAGTAGTTCCATCCATCATACCAAGCTCCAAAAATGCCTGCCGTGCTGTGGCAAGCTTATCTAACCTGCAGAGTGTCTGCAGCATCTGTACAAGAGCATTATAATGGCTTGAATGCCACCAGGGCTCCTTAACTGCTTTGATATGTTTTGATTCAGTAATTGAGGAGCAAAGCCCATTCAGAGAACCAAAAAGTTGAATGGAATGGAGATAATGAAGTAGTGAGTGTTGCCAAGGCAATGAAATAAAATCCCCATTAATGCCAGCAGTCCCGACGAAGAACTCCCAATAGTAATGGAAACGATCAAGAGTGTCTTTGAGTTGATTGAGAGCATCAGATGTGATGGCATTGTGGTGTGCAATTTGGCAGAAATCTAAAAATGCGGAGAGGCACTTGACCACCTCAGAGGGTATGTGACCAGCAATGGCAGCGAGGTAGACCTACATAGACAAACTGGGTTATTGGGAAGGCCAATAAGTTAAAGTGTGGGAGCTCGAAACTAACCTTCATGAGGGCTTTTGAATCATCACCTGTCCATTGTGCAAAATCATGACCATCTGGAAAATGTTATAGCCCTGGAAATGCAGGAACTGCTGATATACTGATACAGTGGTTACTCCATGCAATATTTACTTACAAGTAAACAACATACCAATGATCGATGTCTGCAATAATTTCAAGCCCTTGAGCCTCTCCATGTACCTCCAGCAGGTATTCATTTACCCATATAACAATATGATCCTTGAACATGCCTTTGATTACCTGATGAAGGAGATCCAGCAACAATAATTCATGAATATCTGCATGAGGGAAATCACTGGTGAATGGCTGTAGATTTAGGCTTAGAAAGTTAGTATAATAGCATACAAAAAGAAGACATACCACAATATCTGCATGGACACCAAAGTTGGTCCATAATGTACCCGGGTCCCAATTATTAATAAGAAACTCAGTTTTTATTTGGCTCCATAGATGAGAATTGCCCATGTCCAAATTATTGGGTTTTGCATCACACCTACATACACTTAGCTAATATGAAAGTGAATGTGGCGGAAAACTCACTTTGGGCACCATCCTTGCATAATAGTGGCCAACCACACCTGCTCAGGGTAGTCAGCTATATAGGGCCCGAGTCCATATATTGCTTGACAAAAATGGCCATCAGGACACCTCACAACCTCTGGAGTGGTCATGCCTGCCTTAAGTGGCTGAAAAACTTGGGCCAAGCAAGCATGGTACATCTGCCAGCAGAAGACTTGGTACTAGGGAGTCTTCTGGTGCTTTTTTGTAGCTATACCAATGCCATTTAAATTTGTAATCAGATTATCATGAATCGGAGACTTACTTTTAGGTATTGGAAGGAATGCAACAGGAAGTAGGGCATTGCCATGTGCTCGCCGGGCAATGTTGGTTAGATTACCTGGAGACATATACACAGGGTGGTATTCTTGATGTCCAGTTGTGACAGAGACCATGGTTTTGTCACTTCCAGCAACAACAGGCACAAACATTGCACCATGAGTTGATTCGTCCTTTGTGATTTCATCCTATATGGAATGTGACATGAGTAAGAAAAAGGTTTAGACTAATTCTATGACTTAATGCTTGTTTCCAAGCCCAGTCTGCAGACATTAGATTTGACCAAATTTGTTTTCCATCACCATTGAACTGTTGGTAGGGAGTGAGGTTGATACTGTCTTTAAACTGTGTAGTTTCGACCTGATGGTGGAGGACTTGGCATGTATCCTGGGCACAGAGCTCATAAGTTTGTGTCATCCATTTTGGAGGGGTACCCTGTGGACATGGGCCTTGATAATGGATGTTGTATACCTTCCATGGAGAATCACCATGCTGAATGGTGTCAATAGTAGCATAGAGCTCCTTAGAGTTCTTCCAAGGAGCGTCACCACCAAACTCCATGACAGTGGCTGCCCATATATCCAAAGCCTTGTCAATCAGTGGTGCCAAATTCTGAACCTCAACGAATTGGTAGTGAGCAAAGTCAAACTCAGTATGAGAATTGAATGGATTCCAGGAATTTGTTGCTGCCTCAGGAAGACTAGGTGGTGCCTGTGGACGGGTATGTGGTAAGAGGTATTCCCCCCTCTCATCACATGGTTTTGCTGTTGTCACAGTAAGCATATTATCATATGGCTCACGGATGCACAGACCTGTTAAATGGGGATGATACTGGTACATCGGTGATGAGTCATTGTCCAATTGAGGCATAAATTGTTGATGAGCAGAATTCTGGTGTTGGGTAAGACCACCGCTCAAGCAAAAATCCAAAAAGCATGTTGGGCAAGTATAAATGGTGTGGGGGAAACTGCCAAGTGGATTAACCATGTTCTATGATAAAGTGGGGAAATACAATGAGTGCAACAGCTGAGAATGGACTTGTCAGAATTTTCCATTCAAGTAACAACAGAAACAAACAGTTACACATGCACATTGGAACTGCCTCTGAATAATGGTGCCATAATCCTTAATTTTTTAAAACTGACCATTGAACCAATTTACCATCTCTCCAATTCCCGACATTCCTTTCCCATTAACTCACTCTCATTCATTTCAATCCTTCCTGAAAGTCCTTTCACCTTGTTTCAAAAGCTTCCTATCTCATTGTCATGAGCCGCCACTCCACTCGTGTCAATGCTCCCACCAACCTAGAAGATACATCAGTACCAATTGCGATGTCTACAAAAGCCATTAAAAGGAAACGCACTGCTGATGACATGGCATCCAAAGGTGAAGACACTCCAGGTGCCCCTCAAAGCCCCCCAAAGTTGAAACCTGGCTGACCCACAGCAAAAAAGAAAGCCTTTGAGAATCTGGAAGAATCACCATTAACTACTCCTATGTCTGCAATGGCAAAAGAACAGAATCTCACCACCAAAAACAGCTCAAAAGTTCCAAAACCAAAACATGGCCAACCACTGGGGACAACAAAAGCAGCCAAGAATCTGAAAGTTCTATCAGTAACTATTCCCACATCAGTGAAGGATGCTAAAAGGAAATGCACTGTTGACAACATGGCATCCAAGGGCAAGGACACCTTTCCGAAGGCAAAACATGGCCGACCCCCAGCAAAGAAGTGAGAGACCAAAATTGTAGAGCTAAAAGCGGGTAAGGAGCCTGCCAGTGGTGAAGCCAGAACAGAGGGCCCCGAACCTGTGATATGGAGAGGTAAGGTCATACTGCTGAGGTCACCCCAGGCCGATTGAACAAATCGAAATACCCACCCTGGTGCTATCGCTGTATCAAAACCTAGAAGGACATCAGCAGAGGTGGCTGCAGCTGCAAAGCATAAGGCTGACCTCCAGCGACAGGCTGACGAATTGGAACAGAAGTGGATAGAGACCCTTGCTGAGATGGAGCTCAAGGAGGAGGCTGAGGAGTGTGCTGTTATCAGAAAATGGGCAGAAGCCACTAGCCTTGATGATGCTGATGACGTCGAAATGCAGCCTGAGGATGGGGAGGGTGGGGGTGCATCTATTGATGATGCTGATGTTGAGCTTGTTGAGGAAGACAATGGGATGGATAGGGAGGGGAAAGTGGTGCCAAAGCAAAAGCAGGTATAGATTTTCTGAGCGTATAAAGCTATGACATGATTGCTGATGACTGGACAGTGAAAGAAGAAAGCAGTGAAAGGGGAGACACAAGCAGCTGTGGACAAAGTAAAGGCAAGTCTCCAGGCTGTCAAGAAAGCTCAGACAGTGGGGTGCATGCAACAAATGATAGTTCTCATGCAATGTAAACTGATGGCATGATAGCGACCAAAATAAGACAAAGGCCAAGTTTCCATCTGGTCTCATCCCAAATTGGCAGTCAAAATTATCAGCACCCTCTCAGACCTCATTAAAAACAAAAGTAAAGGTATCTGATGTTAAAGCTGCAGCTTTGGGTGGCCTTGACGATGACAATGCATTCACAACTTTCTCACCACTGAAGCTCAAGGGAATGGGATCTAATCACAAAAATGAGGTGTGTTGTGACCAGCAACTATTCCCCCATCCAGATCTCAACTGATGTCACACAGAGTGTGATTATTGAGAGCACCAGTGAGGATAGCAATGTTGTTCCTGTAAAGAAAAAGACATCTACTGCAAAGCCTAAAGCCGCTCAGAAATCTGTACCTGCAGTTCTTGAGGCCAAACCAAGTTTGAAGCCAAAGCCATGTTCTGCTGGCTTGAAGGTCCCAAACCTAAAGTTGAATGTGCCTCCCCTGCTGCCAGCGCTTCAGCAGAGAATTCTGATGTCAATACATTGCCCGAGTTTGCCCAGGCAGCTTGGTCTACCACTTTTCTACCATTATTGTATGATTGCCTAGCACAATCCCCATTCCTTTTTCGATAGATGTTGACATGCTCAAAGTGACCCAAAGAGTAGTTGACATCTCATATCCTGATGTAGAATACGAGGTACGAGCCTCTAGTAAGCTCTTTAGTATGGTGAGTGTGCTACGTTTTACTCTTTTTTCCAAGTGTCTTACATCTATCTACTAGGCAAAGGATTGTCTCAGTGACAAAAGGACATTCTTCAGCCATCACACAATCAAAATCATCACTGAGTTTTTCAAGGATGAGGCATATGCAAAAAGCTGAAAGCGATTTCAAAATATGCTAAATGGGCATCCAGAGGTGATGGCCTGGCAATCTTTGGTATTCCAAGCCCAATTGAATGCAATGACAAGAACACTGCCAATTATATTGTGAGTTTCTACCTCATTGTACATCTTTCATCTAATAGATATTGCTTCCAGAAGCTGAAAGATATCTTTGAATCAGACTTTGTTATTCAACTACTGACCCAATATCTCAAATGGACCCAAGGCTTGTGCTATGGTGATGGCCAGCCTTATGGTGCTATCACCATGGCAGCTACCACAGTGCATTCTTATTTATCTTGTTGGGACAGCATTTCAAAACATGATTTTCAGATTGAAAATGCATTTTTGATGCATACAATGGGCATTCAAGTAGACTTAGGCCAATTTTCACAGGACATGGTGGGCAGCATTGTTGCTGAATATGCCAAGCTAGCTCAGGTACTCAGTGAACGGCATTGGAAGAAAATTATGAAACTTTGCGGTGCCCTTAGTGCAGAGCAGAAGCCAACCCTGAAGGTAAACTTCCTAGACTGCTGGGCAATGTATGAGCTGAGCAGCCCTACAAAAGGGTTGGATGATGAGTAAAGGACCCGAGGTACACTGTTATCTTGCTTTCACTAATGGTGGGCTTACTTGTGCACTTACACAGATACTCAAACCTTAATGCACGAACTTTAACTCAATCAATGATGTGAATCCAGAGCATCAGCGGTTGCAGGACAATTCATGTCATCTGAAATCCCACAACCCCTATCCACAAAACAAGCACTCAATACCTGGCATTATTCGCCATATTTGATTTCTATTCAATTTTTAATTACATCCATTTCACATCCATTCCGTCAGACCATCACTCATTAACCTGCATTCAGAACAATTCATGCCATGAAGGCTTTGTTGTTTTAATATCAATTTAATCAGTGCACCATCGTATACTCCAATTTCCCCTCTTTTACTTAGTTTTTACACACCCTAATTTGCTCCCAAGAGTCATGGTATTACACAATTAGTCCCCTAGATGATATTTAATTTCATGGATATGACTTTTTGCCACTTGTTTACTTGCTACGACTTGTTGAGTACAAAAAGTAAATGACTTGTCAAAATTAAAACCTAGCTTGTGAACTTTTTGCTTTACAAGCTTTTACGACTTGTATGAGCTTGTATGAGCTTGTACAAGTCCCAAAAAGAAATGTGTAGGTTTGCTGATGAAGAAGATGGTTCTGATGGTTCTTAAGCTTTGAGTTCACAAAGGATGAACTAGAAGTCCTGTATATACAAGAGACTAAGCTTAAAGCTTTGGTCTCACTTTGGGGGGCCTTTATAGGCCCTGTGGCTACTGTACAGTAAGTACATATGACTAAGTAGAAGGATGATGTGTCTCTAAGGCATTATACTAAGCATATATGACTACAAGATAGTAAGCATGTATGATTGAGTAAGTGATGATGTGTTCAGATGGCATACTACTAAGCCTATATGACTAAGAGGCTAGATGACATGTTTAAGCAGCATCATGAGGCTGTGAGACTATGAAACACAGCAGCATATTAGTCTGAAAGTACTAGTAACAAGCTGAGGCAACATGACATAAAGTGGAGGGCAGTGAAGCATAATAGAGGTGTGGTAATGTATGGGGATGGATGTGGAAGCAGCTTCCTGCCAGTCCATGAGAAAGTGATTAATATATATAGTAAAAAGTGAGGTAAGCAAAATTAGTCTGGCAGTCCATAACAACAACAAAGGCACAGTTGACCTTGCACAGAACCCAGTTACTGGCTATCAATCCAAGCACCACAACATTAAGCATCATGTCATTCACAAGTACATAGAGGATGGTCAAATTTCTCTAATACATGCACCTATGGAAGAAATGGTTGCAGATGGCTTCACCAAGTCACTCTCACACACCCTCCTTCTGTGCTTCAACCCCAACATGGGTCTTTGTGCTCCATAATGATTGGATCATGGGGGGATGTTAAGATGGATTGTCTGTGCATGTATGCCAGGACCAGACAGTCTCATGCTCAGAGGTTCAGTAGAACCAGCCCAGACAGTACAAGGGGCACTTAATGCTCCAAGACAATTATTGTCACCAGTGTAGACCATGACCATAATAACTGAACCCAAGCTATGAGCAAAATGTCTGCCCTGTCTGTGGAGAATAGAAAGCATGCCATGAGTCTCCCCCTGGGGCGACAACAAAGGTCACAAAAGCCTGTATACTCCTAGTCAAGGACTAGACAGAGACAGGACAAGACAGGACAAGAGACTTGACTTAGGGAGCCCTTGCCTGAGCACCTAATGTGCTTATATACTCTATAGGCCTAAGGCCTAGATCCCAGTCCAGATTAGTACAGTACAGTAATTGTATTGTAGTAAGCTGAGCAATCTGCTCACCAAGCAGTACTCTAAAGATAGCACACTTACTAAAGTGCTGACTGATACCTTAGCAATACTAATGGACTTCCCAAGCCCCTACTCATCACTTCTGACTAACCATTAGTCAAGCACAGCCATAGTGCTTACTCAAATGCCCTAGCTTTGTCATCCTGCCTCACAGGCATCCTACTAAGCATTGTCCATGCCATATCACGTGTGCTGGCCTAAACAGCATAACCAGGCCCCACTTCCAAATCCTGTCTCAAACATTCATGAGCCATACTTACCTCCTCATTCCCTAATGATCAGCCCTCCAGAGTCTCACCAGACTCTATCCTTGGGCACTAACTCCTCAATCTGCCCTCAAGGGACTCACCAGCCCCTCTCACAGGATGTCCCCACAGTTCTCTAGCTTACCAGCTAGCTGCACTGTGACAGCCTCTGTAATTCTGCATCCAACCACATGATACATTTGAAGTCCAACAAGTCCAACAAGTTGGCACATCACATGTCATGGTGGACTATTGGGACGCTTATGCTTACTAATCTTCTTGCCTTATATGTACATATTTCTCACAGTCTGGCTGGAGTCATCACCACTTCCCCCTCCTTACCTTACATCACCTCTATTACACTCCTGCCAATCCCTTCTGCCGTTGTGTTGCCTCAGCTTATTACTAGAATACTTACACTAATTTGCCGATGGTTTTTGTGGCCTTACTGCCACTGAAACATGTCAAGCGCTGCCGAAGACTCTACCTAAATAGTTGTGTATAAATACGCTCATAGAAGGGGACCAAAGCCTTAAGCTTGGTCTCTTGTGAATCCTAGACATTCTCAGAGCAATCCTCCGAGTGATCCGAAGCTTCACAGCCCCTTTCCCCTCCCACTTGCACCCTAGAATGTACCATAGGGTCTGCTAAGCAACTTAGTGATGCGTTTCACTTAATCTACCATATATAGTAAACCAAGTCCCAATTGGGAACTCTTTGAACTCTGACACATACGTTAAGTGCTCAGAAAGGCATTGCCTTTCTTCACTTCAGACAGATGAAGGTCACTGAGTAATGGACCTCTCAGTGCTCTATAGAACCACCCCATCTGCACCAGAAACCCAGCAGGAAGGAGCAGCTCCTTCCATTCATGACCTTAGTGGCATACCAACAAACTAAGTGCAATACAAGGCATATCAGCACTCCAGACATCCCTTCCTTTGGATATGCATCTTAAGTATCTAAATCGACTCCTTCACATCTAGATCCCCTTCCTCCTTCAGGAGATAGAGGACAACAGCAGCCAGCACTGCCACTACCCACAGCTGTTCTAACAAGGCATTAGAACTCCACAGAAGACAACCAAGACGACGGTCACCAATGCAGATATCATCCTACATATACAGCAGAGGGACAGAGATAGGTCAGATGACCTAACCCCCATACAAAGAGAATGAGCAGCCAAGGAGGCTGCCAGACAGAAACATCAACAGAACCGCCACACTCAGTCCAGCATGACATCACATGTCCGAATGAAGTGGACTGACGCTTCAGCTTGGGTTTAATTAAAATATATACTGAAAAATATTTATTAAGAGAAAATACAAATTGTGGAAAAACAAATTGTGGCTTGCGAAGGGACAGTTTCCTAATCTCTATCCCCATCAATGACAATGACAACATGCTGCCCCATTTTCACTTGCCCTGCACCTTGAAATGACAACCAGACCAAGTATGCATCCTGCTGAGCTGAACTCTGCCTTAATTTAGGCATTGTCAGGAGCAATGGACACATGATGACCCCCCCTCACATGCCTGCATAACATCATACTGCACCCTCATGGGCCTGCTTTGTGGCATGTGCTTTGGCACACCTTCATTGGCCTGCCTCATGTGTGTGTGTGACATTGCATGGCACTCTCACAAGTCTGCCTCATGGCAGTGTGTGCAACACCACCCCATTGACCCACCTTACATGCATGCATGACATTGCATGGCACCCTCACAGGTCTGCCTCATGCTGTGCATGCAACACCACCCAATGTGCCCCCATTGACCTGCCTCATGTGCATGCACAACATCACACAGCACCCTCATGGGTCTGCCTCATGGCATGCATGCAACACCACCTGGCACACCCATTGGCCTGCCTTGCATGTGTGCGTGGCTTTGAATGGCACCCTTGTGGGTCTGCCTCACGATGTGTGTGCATCACCACCAGGCACCCCTGCTTTTAACTTTCAGAGCCCAATTGGCTCCAAGGTGGTCAATCCCAGCTTGGTCACCATCTCCAGTGGGGGCCAATAGGCCCTGCACTTTATTTTGACCATGCATGGTTCCTGCACCTTCTTAGCATGTATCTCAGTTGCAAGCACACCCCCAGGTGCCCAGGATCCTCAAGTGCAAGATGCATGCCATCTGCTGGCCAGATTCAGAATTATGAACTTGGATGTTGGACTCCTGGGCATGATTCTGAGGGGTTATCTTGCCCACATGTGTGCCCTCCTTTGCTGCTGCAGTACTCTCCACTGCTGCAGATGTGCATGTGTGTGCCTGCATGCCTATCTCCATTGTCCCACCCTTCTTTGTGTTTGTGTTCTCCTAGTCATAGAACTTCTTGCTGTACTTCATTGTACACAGAATAAATGACTTAGCAGCAAAAAATAAAGTGGCTGAGTGTGAAAATAAAAACATTGTTACATCTTATTTAATTTTATTGTCCTTTTGGTCAAAATATAACACTTATCATATAAAAAAAAGTTAAGCTACTTTTAAGCATGTGACATAGCTGCATTCTGGGTACATGGTCTTTGGTTGCAACTGAGACATGGAGCTCATTTGGCCACATGTTTGTCATGTGGTTGGATGTGGAATTACACCAACTCACTGTGACATCACCCTCTCGCTAGATTGGGAGGCCACACTGTGGCCAATGGCTGCCTTGAGCTCTTGAGCATGATGATGAATGGCCTTCATCGCTTTGACGAGTGACCATTCACTGGGGTGGGGATGGTAGATGGCCTTGACAGGCCTGCATTGAGAGGGACAGAAGTGGGGGATGTTGTGGTGGCTGATGATACAGGCCACTCTGTGAGTGCAGACCTTCCATGGATTGAAGTTGGTGTTGACATTCTCCAAGGCCTTGAAGCTTTGAATGGCCTTTCAGGGGATCCAGTAGTGTCTGTGTCTATGATAGGAACAATAGGGGGTGCAGTTCTGAGGGGAGGTCATCAGGACTTAGCTTTTGGCTCCTCCCCTTCACTTCTCTCTCTGCTCTTCTTTATTACTGGGAGCTCCTCCTTTATGTCTTGGCAAGTGCATGCCTTATGTGGGATTGCAATAGGGTCCATGTTTGTGGATTTTGTAAGGGCATGCCCAAATACAGAGTACCCCATAGGGGCAGGTGGCAGAGGGAACCAGATGTTCCCTGTATGATCCCTTGGCCAGTCCACCCAGAATTTATCAGTGAGCTGAGGTGTGCACATAGGAACTTAGCCAGTGTGGTGCAAGTGTACATGTGGGGTTTGGATCCCTTTTCCAAGGGATGTTTCCAGTGATAAGCTTTAACCAAAGCATCTGTGAACACTTGGTCTGCTGGCCCCTATGTGTCATCCACTGCTGAGTAACCTTGCCAGTGTATGAGGTATTGCAGCTCTTTCTGCCACCCATGGAAGCAATGCTTAATGATCTGTTCTACCTCATATTCCTCTTGGTCATCCACCATTTCTGGCAGTGGGCATTGATAATTTCTCCCATGTTCTGTAGTTTCTTTGTAAGGTGTGAGTAGTGATGCATGAAATACAGGGTGAATGGTCCATGTAACCAGCAGATCCAGCTTGTATGTGATGGGAGAGATTTGTCTGAGAATTCTGAATGGACCATGTCATTTAGGAGCTAGCTTCGCAGATTGATAGGGGAGTGTGAGATGCTTAGCTTCGAGCCAGATGTGTTCTCCTTCTTTGTATTGTGCCATTGGCATAATCTGTGCTGTCCTGTTGAGTGCATGTACCACTGCCTTTCAGTGCTCCTTGATGAGATTTTGTTGATCCTCTGCAGCTGCATTATTTGTTTCTGGAATGATAGCTTCAGCTGCTGCCAGCATGTATCCTAACAGGATCTCATGTGGACTCAGCTTCATGGTGGCATTCAGCCATTTGTTGAGTACAAAGGATGCAATGGGGAGCCATTCATCCTAGTTATCCTATCTTGCTGTTATATACAATTGCAGGTATTGTTCCACCCATTGGTTCTTATGCTTGGATAGTCCATCAGTCTGTCATGGTGGACTATTGGGACGCTTACGATTACTAATATACTTACCTTATATGTACATATTTCCCACAACTCGGCTGGAGTCGTCACCACTTCCCCCTCCTTATCTTACCCTCTCGCTATTACACTCCTGCCGATCCCTTCTGCTGTTGTGTTGCCTCGGCTCATTACTAGATTACTTACACTAATATGCCGACGAGTTTCGTGGCCTTACTGCCGCTGAAACGCGTCATAGACTGCCGATGACTCCACCTAAATACTTGTATATAAATACGCTCATAGAAGGGGACCAAAGCCTTAAGCTTGGTCTCTTGTGAATCCTAGACATTCTCCGAGCAATCCTCCAAGTGATTCGAAGCTTCCCAGCCCCTTTTCCCTCCCACTTGCGCCCTAGAACGTACCCTAGGGTCTGCTAAGCGACTTAGTGACGCGTTTCACTTAATCTACCATATATAGTAAACCGAGTCCCGATTGGGAACTCTTCGAACCCTGACACATACGTTAAGCGCTCAGAAAGGCGTTGCCTTTCTTCGCTTCAGACAGACGAAGGTCACTGAGTAATGGACCTCTCAGTGCTCTATAGAGTTACCCTATCTGCACCAGAACCCCCAGCAGGAAGGAGCAGCTCCTTCCATTCACGACCTTAGTGGCATACCACCGAACTAAGTGCAATACAAGGCGTATCAGCACTCCAGACATCCCTTCCTTTGGACACTCATCTTGAGTATCCAAATCGACTCCTTCACATCTAGATCCCCTTCCTCCTTCTGGAGATAGGGAACGACAGCAGCCAGCACCGCCACTACCCACAGCCGTTCTAACAAGGCGTTAGAACTCCACAGAAGACGACCAAGACGACGGTCACCAACGCAGATATCATCCTACACTTACAACAGAAGGACAGAGACAGGCCAGACGCCCTACCCCTCATAGCAATAGAACGAACAGCCAAGGAGGCTGTCAGACAGAAACATCGACAGAACCGCCACGCCCCGTCCCGCGTGACATTAGACCAAGCTTATCAGTCAACACGGAAGAATTCCAAAGAGAACCACTTGTCTACCCAAAAGCTTGGGAAGGAAGCACAAGGGTTCGCATCGAAAGAAGAACAGAACCAAACCTCCCAGAGTACATCACCAGACCAAATATCTATTGGACCGTCCAAGGAACATATCGAGGATACACCCTTGACGTCCCCAGCGAAAATACTAGTGCAATCAGAAGATACCCAGTTGAATTCATCAGTGGATACTGGTACACCCTTACCAGAGACGAAAACGGTGTTCTTTGGGCATACGACCAAGACCGAATCGAACATGGAGGAGCAGGAACAGGATACCCACCAGTAGACAATCCTTACCACCCCAATTACCAAGCCCAGAGAGTCACATTAACCCCAGCAGTAGCTCCAGCAGAATTAGAAGCCACAGCGCCAGAAACACACCCCCCTCGCCCACATTCCACCGACCTCCACTCCCCTAGAGAACCAAGAAGCGAAGCACAAGATTCCTCCGAAGAAGGGAGTGGAACTGAACAGACAAATAGTGAAGGATCTGAAGACAGACCTCACACACCAGAAGAAGCCGACCCCCCTACATACCACGAAGTAACCCCAGCACACCACGAGCAAATCGAAGCTCCACAACCTCCAGAACAAGAACCACCCCTCCCAGAAGACGTTGAACACCTAGAAGAACAAGTTAACCTTCTAGCCATCTATCACATCGGGCCACAAATCCAAATAACCCCAGCAGACCAACAACCAGACCCACCACCGCCACAACCGCCCATACAAGTCTTTATGGCCAATGTACCACCTCAACAACCTCAACAACCCCAACCACCCGCAGGAGGACCACCCCCAGGTCCACAACAAGCAGGAGCACAAGCTGCCCATCCACCTGGCAATGGCAAGTGGAATGGCACACCACCAGATATATACACAGGAGACAGAAGTCGAAGCGACAAGTTCCTGAAAGAGTTCAAACTCTACAGGCTGCTCAACGAAGACAATGAAACAATGAACATCCCATACAAGCAAGCAGCCTTAGCCTTGTCCTACATCAGAGGACCCCTAGTCGATGATTGGGTCTACCAACGAGTCGATCACCTCAGTAATCAGCTCCACACCAACAATGTACCTATGCAAGACGAAGTCCACTGGGCCGAATTTGAAACAGCTTTTACCGCTGCTTTCACTGATATCCACAAGGTTACCAAAGCCACCACCATGCTTCAACAACTCAGAATGAAACAAGGAGACCTAGATGGATATATAGCTCAATTCAGAACCTAGCCACTAAAGCTGGATATGCCCTTGACGCCCCAGGAACACTACAGATGTTCTTACAAGGACTACCCTCCGGCTTAGGGCGACGAACGCTCAGAATGCACCCTGGACTAACCACCTTTGATGAATATGTCCAGGCGGTCCAGAAAGAATCCAAAGTACAGGAGCAAGAAAACCTGATCTTTGGAGAAGGGAAATGGCCTATGCCAAACTGGGGACCTAAAAGACCACCACCCCGCCATGCTGCCACACCCCTAAACCTCAGTTCACCCAAAGACGCCCTTACACCAATGGTACTCCTATGCAAGTAGATACCATCAGGAAAGCAGACACAGACGAAGCTAAGAAGAAACACAGAGAAGAAGGACGATGCTTCGAATGTAGCAAACAAGGACACATGGCTAAAAACTGTCCTACCAAGAAAAGGCCACCCCAGAAACCATCTTACATCAAGATGGTCCAAAGCAACGAAGAATACTATGAAGAAGAAGAAGACGACGAAATGGAAGACGCGAAGAAGAATCTCAGGAAGTGGACGAGATCGAAGATATGGTTAATAGAATGGTCACCTTCTCCGACGACAAGAAGGTGCAATGGATGAACGCGATGCAAGCCAAAGGAGT
>WTXH01000178.1:0-76267 GCA_022376555.1 Russula compacta
TTCCGTCTTGTGCTCTTGTGCTCGTGCTGTTCACTGCTGCTTCCCTCATCCCATCCCGCGTCGCACCTGTAACCCGTCACAAGAAGGTCCTCTACCCGAAGATGACATTGATGATCATTCAGGGGCGTATCCGGGTAGTTCAATTAAATGCGGTGGAACCGAACCTCTGATGAGTGCGGCCCGACCCGTTACAGTTCCCGCGCTGGTCATGATAACGCTGAGCCTGGGCTAATGGTTTGTCCATTCGTGGGTAGTTACTCGTTGCGTGGCTGACTCGTCTACTCTCAGATTTCTTCCTCCTTCCCCAAGCTCGCCTGAGTCCTTCCAAGTATGGGTTCATTTCCAAGCCTTGTCGAACAACACGCTCCGCCCTTCCTGTGTCTGATAGGAATGGACAACGACGCCTGTGGTTGACTCGGTTTATGGGATCTGGGTCAACTGGCAATGTCTGGCAATGTCATTTCGATAACAGCGATGACTCATTCGCCATCAAGATCGTCGAATCTCTACACCCCTCCGACACATGGACAGCCGACAACGGCTCCGCAATGAGTTCAATGTGTACCTTATCATAGAGGCAGCGTACCAATCTAAGCGACTACGCGATCGCATCACTCCGCGTTGCTATGGGGGATTTGAGGGCGATGGTGTCAATGTTCGCATTCTTGATTTATGCGACAGCACTCTGAATACATGGGATGAGCTGAGCTCCTCAGAGCTGTGAGCAATGGACGTCATATTGAAGTAATAGCTGATAAATGATTTCCTGCAGAGCCCAAGTATACAAGTTGGCTCAAAACCTTCATAGTATTGGGATAGTGCACGGAGACCTCGAACCTCGGAATGTGATGCGCATCTTGGGAGGTGGATTTTACCTCATCGATTTTTCACAGAGCAGGAAGCATATTTGCAAGGAGAACATGGTGCGATATATGGTCGCTTGTTCTCTCCATGGTAGCCGACATTGAAATAGATCGGCCATCCTGCAGTTCAAAACAAGATTTGTTATGAATTACAGACACTACGAAACTTATTGTGGAAACGGGATCCCCTTCAACCTCTTCCAGCAAATTCGCGAATTGGTGAAATGGTGTCGTGTGGATTGCATTTACCGTTTTTATGAGTAGTGTTTTGTAAATATTGGCATCCACCGAGACGAACGAGGTAGCTTAAAGGGGCCGACATCCCGATCTTAATCATAACTCGTCCACAAAGGAAACTTTTGAGTCTACGGGATAAGCATTGGCACTGTGGTACGTGTGCGCTGGCCTCGAAGGCCGCTGCGCTGCGTCCGGACCATGCGACCCCTTTTAGGGTAGGGCTCGTGACATTGGTCACCTCCAGGGAGCTTTTTTAAGGCCCTGTACAGCAATGGGATACTGCCCGCCCTTGCGCCTCATGCATGCATCAGGAAAACCCCAAAACCGCCCTCGGCTCGGAAATGGCATGTCGGAACCTGGCGCAGAACGTTGTTCCGTGTCTGCTCTTCTCACTCCCGTGTATACACCATATAATCACGACTCAACTTTAACCCCTCGATGCTGACGATGTATCTCCCTTTCTGTAGGAGCTTCACCCATCTCTATGTGCGGCTCAGTCAGTCCATCTCCGATAAATGTGCTAAAGATTCCGGAAGTGGGTCGTGTGGCGCTGAGAGTCTAGGAAGGTGGGGGACCTTATTATGTCCGCATTCGATCACCCCACCTTGGACTGATTTGTTGTTCAACTTGACCAAGTAGTACATGACATTCAAAATATCATCAAGTGGAGATAGGCCAGGGACAGTGTGGGGCAGAGAGCGAACAATCTGCGTCCTTGGTCAATACGGACCTTCTGCCCCTAATTCCGGTATGAAAGATCTTCCACTCGGCACACATTGCATCTCAGGAAATAACTGCGTTCGGGCTAAGCATACTGAGTTTGAAATATAGTAGGGATCAGAGCAGGGTCACCGGTAAGGCTAGCAAGAGTAACATGCGTGTCAGGCGGCAAACGATGGGCATAAATGACGATGGTAGGATGCAACCAAATGACAACGGATGGGAAGCAAAGAGCACTCATCGAACATTGACTTGTTGTGCATTTACTCTGGACCATCCCAGTATACGACAGCCACGGTTTGATTGAGGAGTTGTCGCGCGGCGACAAATAGGCCAATATCCTCCTGGATGGGTCCCGATGGCTGGAGCCCTTCTACATAAATATTTTGAAGCGCGGGTAGCACTTCTGTTACTCTTTCCTCGGCGAGCTGTTGCAGTGCAGGCGCGACAAGTGGTGCAACGTCCTCAGATAGGTACAAATTCTTTACCGAGGTAAACGGGTGGAAAAGTTCAAGCCATTGGCTGTTCCCCACGTCGTCTTCCCAACTTGGTGTGACTGGCTGAAATCGATTCTCGCGGACGTTGATGGTTTCAAAAGTGGAGAGAGTAGGCGATAATGAGCTAAAGGCCTGGGCTAAGAATGAAAGCTGCCAATGTGACCCGTTGCACCGGACTGACAGCCTGAACATTGGACGAGAATCTTCCAGCGTTTGTTCAAGTTGGGAAAGTTCGACCCTAGTATGATCACAGTCAAGGTCCAGATTTACAATATTGAGTGCGCTGAGTGCCTCTGTACGACTGATGAACTGGTCGAGTTGTGAAAGATCAAAAGTGAGCTGGTGGAAGAGACGTATATCGACCTCATCGAGTAGAGGGGCGTCGACCCGGGATATGAAATCCTCCAAGTATTCGCTGTCGCCGTGGAAATTAAAGTGGGTGAGAGCGGGGAGGATAGTACGGATGAGTGGGGGCAGATGTCGGGCTTCATGGTTAGAGCGAGATTGAGGGGATAGGAATATGAGTTCGAGAAATTTGAGGCTGGTCGCCACAGCGAGGCAAGTGACCATCGCCTCCGGTGAAGTGTACGCGGAATGCGGAATCTTGTCAAGGCAAAGAACGACGAGGTGACTGGCGGACAGAAGGAGGCTTCGCAATGCCGGAAATGGAAGGTAATCCAAATAGCAAGATCGAAGGCGTGGGGCAGATCCGCCCAGGAAGGTCTCAGGAAGAACCAGAGTTGTTTCATATGAGGAAAGTACCAGATCTGTCAGCTGCGGGAATGGTTCCTGCATCGCTCTGGCGAATCTTCCCAATACCGAACTTGAGACTTGGGTGATGTAGATGTCGATTCCACACACACGATCGTTGTGCTCGAGTGCGGCAATGATCTTATCCGCGTCCTCCTCTGAGTGGGCAGTATCTTCTACGACAATAGGAAAAGGTGGCCAGGTGTCCAGCATCTCCCTCACAGGTTGGATTGGTTTGCAGTAAAGTATCAGATTCAGGCGAATTGGTGATGCAAAGACGATGTATCGCCATCTTCGGCAGACATGCGTCAGCGTAATCCACTCCTCACGATCAAATATATCATGCACGTAGAAGTCAAATACTTCCAGGAGGGCGTCGTCGGGAAGCGTCTCAATGGTCACTGGTCGGCCAAGTGGGCCAAGTCAGTGACTGTTACAAAAGGGACCTGCACATTACTGTAACACTCACCTCGATCGTCTTCGACCCACAGCTCTTTATCCCGCTTTACAGCATTCGAACCCTTGACAGTCAGCATAGAAGAGGGGCTGAGGAATGAGCAGTTGATGGAGCAGCTGCTTGACGGCGAGAAGGTTGACGGAACGGGATCTGGAGCACGCCAAGGCAAAGCTAGTACAGTATTACCAATTCTTTCATCACACTCATCTCGTCACATGGTCGGTCCCTCCAACCCTTGCGAAAACTCGCCCACTGAGACTCTCGTATTACTGTGATGAGACCCATGCTTAGGCCGTGCCACCTACTGCTCTACGCAAATCCAAACATAGGAATGTGGCGGTATCGCGACGGTCACGACCATTCGAACAATCCGGGACGGAAGGACAGCCGTCACTCCGAATACGAATTTCACTGGGTTCTTACGCCGTTGTAAGAACCTGGACACCCACCACATGCTTTATTGATGTGCGAACCCCCCCCCCCCCCCCGTCTTCTCTCTCATACCATGCATCATCAGCGTCACCTATCACTTTCAATGGCTAGTATGACCGTCACTTTTTCGCTCCTTCGCGTGCTCTCGTCTCTAAACTTCTTTCCCCCCCCCCCCCCCGCCCTCCTCCGCGGTCGAGTTTACAATCCAGTTCCTACGAGTACGACTGTATGATGTAGCGCAAGGCGGTCATGATACGTGGCGCTTTTTCTCTGGGCCTATCACAATCGTACAGCATGGCCATGGGAAGAGGCTTCTCACGTCCCCACACAATTTGTTTGATGCTCCTCGTGCTTTCTTTGTGCTTCTTGTCTGGCTTGGACAAATGACGCTGCTCCGTCGTTTCAAGCAGTTGTCGTGGGTAACAGAGAATCTGCATCATATGAAGACGATGATCCCAAGCACTTGAAGCCAAGATTTGCTCCTTTTGTGGCATATTCCTCGTCTCGTCTACCTTTTGAGTTCCATTCGTCCTGCCTTCCTTACGTAACTCCCCGATCAGTCAATTTTCATTTTCCGTTCTCTCGTGCAGTTCCGATGTTCCTAGTTCCCCTACCTTGCCTGAGGCTGCTTTGTGTGGAGACATACAAAGCATTCACCAGGCTGGGAAGGACCTGGTCGCTCAGACCTGTTGGAAGCAGTCTTTCTTCCCCTGGTTGAAATATACAGAATAAAGGCAAGGTGTTCTACCATCCATGTCCGCTTATATACTCATTGGTATCTTTGTTTTAGATAGGTACCACAGTGAGCAGAACAGTGACAGACACGGCGAGCAATAACACGTTTTAAAATCTGAGTGCTGAGAGCTCCTCGAATGCACGTTTCGCGCTGACATCACTCATCAAAGGAATGTGTATTGATTTGTAATCACAGATAACCGAATTTAATTGGTCGGGGCCAAGATATCTCACCAATTGTGTCGATTTTCACTGGGGGTAATGGCCATAACAAGTACAGAACAGTCTGGCGTCATGGTACCCGTGAACAATCTCCTTCCAGACGTCATAGACTTATCCATCGTTCAGCCAATCGTTCAGCACCTTTCATCCCGTTCACCAGAAGTTGTTATTCTATGCACCCCGAAGGGCATTCTTATACACTTATCGCGGCAGTTCTTTAGAGCGGATACCGGAGCGAGGTTAGGACAATGTGGGCAATGGCGGACATCGACGGACCGATCCTCGCTGGAAGCTTTTACTAGTTGGATGATACGGATGACAAAATATCAACCGAAATGAATTGTATAAATTATCAAACCGACTCATAAATATGATTTTGATTTCCCACAATAATATCCACCAATCCCCACTGACATGCTAGCCACAGAGTCCCGGTACAGCTTCACAGAAATCTTGCTGGATCTATTTCCAATCCGAATCCTTGGATCCTTCACAACTACTCTCACCACACATAGTACACTGCTCACAGAAGCCGCCGTCCCGCCTGACGTTCTGATCGCCATGAATCGCCGTTGTCGCATTAGAGCCAGTGCTGGTGCTGGTAATATCGATGCGATCAGTGCCCCAGCCACCATTGCATGTTAGAGACATCGAAAATACTCACATTAATGGTGTTCCTGGAGATGAGACCAAGTTCGTCAAGGCACCATTCTGGGGAATGGTCATGGTGTTGCACTGGGCATCACCATCGGCCTCGGTCTGCATATATGCATAGGTACTTCGGTCACAATGCGATGAAAGAGTAAACACTCACGCAAGCCGTAGAGTCCGCAATTGTCTGGTCGATGCGCCTTTCCATGGGCATTGCAGCAGCAAATGCCGCGAGCAGGGCGAGGCAGACACTGACAGAGGCGAGTTGAACCATTATAGATGAAAGCTGGCTGAACAACGGGTTGGAGAAAAGAGAGAATGAAACGAGCTGAGGGGTAATCTGGGACTCATTGAGCGTTTTATACGAACGAGTCGTAGTTGGTATAAGTACTAGCCGCATGCTAACCGCAACTTGAAGGCGATGGCCAAAGATCAATCTCAAGGAGATGCTATGCCAATGCTGCATCGCAGGCTCGGGTTACTCGGCACAACGGCAACAGGTCTGCAACATTATGATCCTAGGTGGGCAGATACACGATGTTCTGGTCTGTGCTGGTGACCCCACTCCCTAGCTAACCGATTGATGCACGTGACTTGATATTACGGAGGGCCTTCGCCTTGTTCAGTACGTTCAGTTTTTGGCGTCGAACGCACGGAAAGATGAAGATGGACAAAGAGATGTGAACGCACTTGCGGTTTTTTGACCGTGATGTCCGGCTGCCCTGTGTGTGTAAGCGGGAATGGACTCGGGCAACTGTAGAGCTTACTTCGCGGTTGATACCAAAGCTCAGTTGAGGATTAGTGCTGTGTAAGAAGGGCCTCCTTGCGTGCATCACGGATATGCTGTACACTTACCGACGTTTGAGCGTGACGTTAGCGGATCCTGCGTGCCACGAGAGTGCAGAGGAGGCGCGGGCGGGCGAGGAGTAGAGGTGGGCTAGCCCTTGGGCAGAAATAGGCGATGCTTATGCATGCCCTGGAATGAACGTCATGCATGAACCAGAGTCCGAGTCCCTTCCCAATGACACGGACGGTGTTCCATAATGACATACCAGTGCCGCAGGAGCGGTCCGAAAATGTGGTCGCGGTACCGCGTCTGGGCGCGGCCCACGTGGTGGCTACGGCCCTCTTGCTCTCTCCTAGCCCCTCAGCAATCTCAAACCCTTCTCCATCATCCTCACCATCCTGGAGAGTGGAAAATTCAGAGAAAGAAGGGGAAGAGGAAAGGGTGCATCTGCACACTTTGAATGGTACGGCGCATTCCGAGCGCAGTGCTTGTAGCACTAGCCTACTTTGGTGGTGTATATATATGTATAGTGCTGCAGAAAATATGTTGACATTGTAGTCTACTTGATATTGTGGTTTTTAATTTTAGTCATGTCGTGGTGGCCCATGGGTTTGAAAACATGCCATGGCCATTTTTTTCCTTCTCACATTGTACTTCCCCAGCCTCACAATCACACGTGCACATTAATCCTTGTTATTCAGCTTCTGGGTGATCTAGACAATTTATAGCTAATAGGAACACCGAGCGTTGACCCGAAGTCCCGCACTGCTGTACACTGGACTGAAGCCGCGGCCTGAGCCGCCGGCTCTGACATTTCTTGGGCCGGGCCTAAGCCCTTGGTGAGCCGTCACGCAGGCCCGGCCCGTCCCGGCTCACGGCCCGACCCAATCGTTTTATCGTACCCCAAATCCTGCATACCACTGAGTAATTCGTCCTTCCCAACGCCAATGCCCATCGCAGCAGAGTTCTCAGCGACGCTCTACCTCGCCCTCGTTCTCGCGGCAGGTCGAAAAGCTTTAACTGCGAACGGTCGGCCTGTTCCATGCATTCAAGGCGAATGCCCCCTGGGACCTGCCTGTGGACTCCGGCGCATCTGGGAGAGTGAACATTGTCCGTCTGTGCTCGTGCCTGCAAACTCCGAGTCGCTGCCACAAGCCCTCGCTGACCGATCTACGCCCACAGTCCGGACCCGCTGCTGCGATTTCGGACATCACCCCCCGGCCGCTGGGTGGCAGATAACGAGTTGCGACCAGACTTCCACGGAACTAGATGTCCAGCTCGTGCGTGTGGCGTGGGATGATAATACGAACTGTGACCATATCAACGCACTGCTGGTTAGCGCAAACTACAACTGACATTGTACTGTAGTGTAGCACGTTATGTGACAAGTGTAGTCGAAGAAAGTCGAAAGCGCCGCGAACGATACCCCTTAGCACTGGCACTAGGGGACTAGGGGAGCAGCCGCAGGCCTATTTGGTAGTGAAAATTACCGAAACGGCTATCGCTGGATGAGCGTGTCCCGACAACCGACTTTGTGTCTCACAACGAAGCATTTGTTTTCTACTCAGAGCCGCGGCTTTAGATGTATGCATGCACGTGTACCTTCATGCTTCACGGTGTGTAACAGGCTTGCTTGCGGACAAGTGACGAACCGCTTCAAGGGGCCAAGGGATGGAGACGCACGATGCACGATGCACGATCGTCGGCGCCAACTGGAGAATCGAACGAAGGGAGAGAGCTCCGATACCAGTTCATAACGTAAGGTGTACTGTAGCCCCGAGCCGCTTCTTTCATTTCGCCTTCAGGAAGTGTGGCTCGAGTAATGCCCCCCTATCCACTTTCCATGGAATAGGAATGGGATCTTTGGCGATGCTCTGATGCTGTGGAAATTGGAACTTGGAACGAGAGCCAGGAGCAGTTATACCAAAGGAAGAACCCCTCGAGAATGGCGCGTAGCTTCTGCGCAAGTAAGTAATAAAGTCGACGATGGAGAGGTGCGAGCGGGACAGCAGACGCGAGCGAATCACAGAGCGATACTCCAGGGTGTTTAAAGGGTGGCGGGGGAGGCCAATAGTGGTGCAATGGAGATATATGTGCGTGAATCCCCCCCCCCACACACACACACACCCCTCCAGATACGCTCCGTTGTTGTCACGATGGAAGTGAGATAGGATCGGTTTGGTGGAAGAAAAATATTATGCTATGAGAGAGAGAGAGAAGCGGGGGAAAAGTTACTACATGCACAGTAGCAGCAGTGGAGTTCCAAGAGAGAAACCCACCGGGGGACGATGCACTAGCCCAATGCACGGACGACATTGGGATCGTACCAGTCAGTAGGTGACGGCGCCGCAAGTAAAAAATTGGAGATATTTTTGACGAGGGGGCGGGCATCGTCGTTGCCAGCGTCCCGTCCCATCAAGTCAGTCCACCGTTTTCGACAAGTTACAGCAAGTACGTACTACCAGTAGTAGGTGCGGCGTGGCGGGAACAACACGGACAGACAACAAACGATCGGTGATAGAGGAGGACACGTACCACGCATCACTAGGATATAAGTATCAGTGAAAGAGCGCGCCGGTCGCGGAGCAGGGTACTTTGAACGTTGTCACCGTCACCGTCGCACCCATGCGATTGATCCCGTTGCGAGCGAACACCGTCTGAAGTGGGCAGTATCCGACATCTGTTGAGAGGGAAGGCAACCGCCGAGTTCGTCCGCTAATGCATATTCAACAAACTATTACAAGACAAGAGCAGATAAAGAAAGGAACGTCAGGTGTTAGGTACAGTACGGTATGGTACGGTACGGTAGGTGCTACCGGAGAGAAGATGAGATTAGAGAGGTTATGGATGATGGATGGAAACTAGGACAGGTAGAGGTGGCTTGGGGGTATGACTGACACCATACTGCCGCGCCCAAAACAGGCCGAGATATTGTCTTTCATCTTTTTTTTTTCAAGATTCTTTTTCGGAAAGGGACCGACCAGGCAATTTTATATGCACCTCCTCCCTCCCACACACTCGACTCGGCACATGTTCACTGCTGCTTACATTCCTCCGGGTTCACATTAGCCGGTGGGCCACCGCGACCCCCTCGTGCCCCCGAACGTGCGGTACTGCGCCGCGACAGCGGTGGATCATCCTCATCCGAATCCTCCTTGACGTTAATCAGCGATGTAAGGAAGAATGAAAAGTTTGGAAGGGTCGTACCATCCCCTCAAGTTCCTCCATATCATCGTCATCGTCATCGTCGTCATCATCATAGTCATCATCATCCTCGGAGAGCATGTCGTATTCGAGCGCCTTGCCAGTGAAATAATCGATCGCACGCGGAATGATCTACAGATGGTGAGATGGATGCGAAAAACAAACAGGTTCTTAGAACGCACTTTCTCTTTGATGTCCTCACCAATTTGGTAGTCAATCTCCAATTTCTCCTCGAGGTCATCGAGTTCTTCTTCACCAATATCTCCTGCCTCGATCGCCTCTTCACTTGGAGCAACAGGAGGCGAGAAAAAGTTGAAGAAGGATTCTGTTGGGTGTGCTTTTCGTACTAGTCGCGTGCGATTTGTATCTAACAATCCACAATTATAAGAACGATCGTAAATTTTTTTTTTAAAAATGACACTCACTTTTATTTCTTTGTTTCTTGATCTCAAACTCTTTTGTCAAATCCTTCTCATCCTTCCACTTTATGTCCGTACCGATAGCGCGATCATACACGAAATCACCCGAATAGCCAACTTCCTCGCGGTAGACATACGTCTTCACGAGCAGATCATTGTCGAAATAATCGTTTGATGAAAACTCAAAGAGAAGCTTGAAGCCGGGTTTGGGTTCGCTCGAGGGAAGGTACTCGATACGGAGGTCAATGAGGTACTTGAGTGCGGCAGCGTCTCGATCCGTGATCAGTTCCGACAGACCGACGTGATTCCGTAGTACGGTGAGCCAGAACTCGGGCACAGCAGCAGCAACGGTCGATGGGGGTACGGCAAGCGGATTCTCGTCCGCGTCGTCTTTGGCGGACTGAGCGGCGCCCGCCTCGAGCTCTTCGGTGGAAGGCTCATCGGTGGCATGGATGAGTGCACGCCGGCGCGCATAGAGGGGTTTGGTAAGTTCGAGATACTGTGGGTGTGAATCACATGCGAGTCAGTAGGATGATTTCACGAAAATTGCCATGTACAGGGAGAAGGGGGAGAAGGATCGGAGAGTGTCATTGTGGGGCAGATAACGGCAGGGTTACGGCAGAGCAATTTGCAAGGAGAGTAGGTCGGGAGACGCCCAGTTATTCGCGTCTATCGTTCCCCGATTTCGGATCGAATGCGATTAGGCTGGGGCGAAGGCACGAGAAAGCGGAGAGAGAGCCGAGCCCCCCACGGGACACAAACGGCATGGATGGAACCCCGCCCGCATTGACGATCGGACCGCAGGAGTCAGGGGTGCAGGAGGGGTAGATGAATGGATAGATGTAAAGATGTAAAGGGGAAAAGAAAAAAAAAGGGAGGGGGGAGGGGTAGGGGGGGGGGCAAGACACGCGACTCGCCTTTTTTTCGAGCTCGAGGCACTCGCGCTTGTACTGGTTCTGGAGCTCATTCTGTTTTACTTGGACGCCCTTGAGGGCCTCGATGGTCTTTTTTGCACCATCGGGTAGGCTCTCGACGTAGCCCGAGCTCTTGCCTAGGAGACCGGCAAGTCTTCCTTGGACGAGACCAAACACAGCATCGTGGACATTGGCAGCCTCTTCAGCGGGCTCTGCGTCCTCTGAGATATCGGGTACGGTTGGACGAGAGAGACCGGCTGATATGGGAGCGTGAGTGAGGGGAGTGTTCTGTGGGGTGGGTGCAGTGATGTCTGAGGACGGGTTGATGGGCAGATTGAACGACATGGCTCGAGTCAAAGAAAGTCAAAGAGCGTTCGCTCACAACAAATCCACAACGGCCACCTATTCTTTTTATTATTATTTTGTCATCTATCACTTATTCATAGTCATGTACACCGGCGCCGACGTGCCGATTGACCCAATCACAGTATTCAAAATCACCGTCAGCTGACCGCCAATGCCAGTGCCAACCCTGACCCACATCAGAAAGGAGATCGTCGTCCACACAACATCCCATCCAATCGATGCCTGTGCCGGGTGCGACTTCAGTACGGCCCACAGCGTGCCTGGTGCCCCCACAACCCCAATATCCATCGATAGCGTCGTCCGGAGGCGCGCGATGATCCCCAGCAGCGCGACGAGCCGGTACAGCGTTCGCGTTTGAATGTGCAGGTGCAGCGGCGGTCCACTGATGCGCGTGGCCGAAACTGGAAGTGGAAGTGGAAGAAGGAGAGGGATAACCAGGAGCGCGTGCATGACGAGCAGGTTCGAGAGAAAATAGTCGTGCCGGAGGGAGTGCGGCACTAGAAAGACCGTCGCGAGAGATGCGAGCACGCTCAACCACAGCACCGGCGGAACCGTCCTCGTCCTCTTTGCACTCACGGCGGCTGCACCGCGCTCCGCGGGCTTCTTCGAGTTCTCGGCAGTGGCAGCGGCAGCAGGAGGCAGCGCAAGGAAGAACAGGTTAGCGGCCACGGAGATGGCAACCAGCTGTCCAAGGAGCATGTAAGCCCAAACGTGTTTCACATTGTACTCCCGACCTAGGTCTAGAGTGAGCCCATGTACCGGAAACGTGAGCGAAGCTGTACCCATAACCCACCTTTCGTCAGGAGGAAAATAGTCCAAAAGCCGACTGTGAACAGACACAGCTGCTCGCTCCACCACCACCTTAGCGGCCCATCGCACACGATAGTCCACGCTTGCTCAAAAAGTGCCGTGTCCCTCAGCCAGCTGGACACGCGAACCCACAGAGGTGTAACACCGCTGCCCGGTGCACTTCGCTCGTATTCCATAAAACTCCACTGCATGAAAGAAATCATATCTTTTACCAGGATCTTTAGTCGTCTATTATAAGTCCATAGACAGATTATCACTCACAATACCATGTGTATGCGAACGAAGCAAGTGCCAGACAGACATGGGTCCAGGATATGCCGCCCAAAGTGCGATGGCGTTCCAAGATACTCCGTACGACGAGGAAGAGGAAGACGAATATAGAGAGGAAGTATGACCCAAAAATCACCAGTCCGATGAGCTGCTCCATCATTGATGTGGGGAATGGAATTACTACAGTGCTAAAGCCAAACTGCTGGTTACTTTCCTTTTCTGTCCGTATCAAACCTCTGACTGAGCCTACGGAGCCATCCAGCTGCTGCATATCATCACCACGGACTCCGCGGACATAATAAATTGGAAGAAAACAAAGAGGATACCGATAGCATCCTCATGCCCGTACACCGAACGGGAGTCGAACCCGTGCCGCTTGCTTGGAAGGCAAGCATGATAACCGCTTCACCATCGGTGTGACTTCACTTGGTGTCGACTTTATAACAACACCATGGCGAGCTATTTAGCCACCGCTTCGCCCCCCCGCTATACTACAGTATCCGTATAGGTTCCCCTACAATATTAGCGCTGAGTATCATAATAATAATAAAAAAGAAAAGCGATGTATTCTCAAGCTCGGCGGCGATACCGCCCACCCGCCTCTTTTGCCTCCTTTGCGACTGCTGCTCTCTTCTGCCGGTGCATATCTGCCGCCTGCTCATTAATCTTTTCCACCGCTTGCGTGTCAGGGAATCCGATCTCCCAGTACCCAGGAGGCGTTGGCGGGCGCTCCCACTGCGCGCGATGCCGCGACACGGCCTGCCGATGTGCATTTACCCCTGCAGTGTAGGACCTAGAAATTTCTGAATCTCCGTCTCCAACGCCAGAGGATGCCGGCTCAGACGCGACGAGGGTGGGCGAAGACGGGCGTGAAGGCGAGCTCCATCGCGGCGCCTGCAGCCGCGGCGGGAGCGGTCCCACCGCGGTATACCACTACAAAGGAAAATCACGATTTTAACCTCACTCGGTGAGCCGCCGAGGCGGAGAGACGAGTAGGCACCTACCCCACGGCATTCTTCGCACTCGCCGGCGTTCAGACCATGCCGATGGCGCCGCCCACGCACGACTTCGTCAAACGCAAACGGCATGCCAGCGTTCGCCGCGGGTTCGATCTCGAACTCTGCATTCAGTGCTTGTGGCTCAGGCGCGCCGCCGCGCTCACGCTTGTAGCGCGAAATATGAATTGGGGGTGCTGATGCAGACCCAAGGACGGGCTCCGCGCTGCGTCGGGGACGCTTCGTCGGTGGGGGTGAGTGGAGCACGGCTGGACGCTGGGGAGTGGGGGCACATGGGGAGAGCGAGAGCTTTCTCACGCGCTCGCGTTGGGAGGGCGTGGAGGGTTGCCAGAAGGTAAGAGCTAAATGTAAACGGTAGGCATTACGATAGGTTGACGTCCATGATCAGTAGATGGGTAGAACAAACCTTGCGAGTCTTCCTGTGTTTGCGACATCTCCTCTACAAAAGTATCTTCATTCTCATCACGTGGACGCTTGAAACGACGAGCGGAAGGTGAGCCGCCAGCCGAGACGAGGACTTTGCTATTGAGTGAGATGAGAGGCAGGGTAGGGTGGATGATGAATGGGCCCAAAAACGTACCGCGAAGTGTTAAGGATATATTTGTTTGGAGAGAGAGGACTTCTCCGTGAACTCCCAGATTTGGCCGGGGAGAGCTTAGCACCTGCGCAGGTTGAGCAAGGTTGTAGAGATGAGGTTAGCATTGCCACCTTCGCAGTACCAACGTAGGAACAAACTCTTGGGCGTCAACGGCGTTTCTAGCATCTTCACCGCCAACTGCTGCTGCAGCGCAGGAGTTGAACTACCTGCGCGACTTACTCCCAGACCTTTATCGCATTCAGCTTCGGATGGGACATTGGCCTTCATGGTGAACACCCATCGTTTGAAGCGCTTCCATTTCTTCATTTTCTCCTCTAGTGTTTGTGCTAGACGATCACGGTCCACACGAAGGGCATCGTAACGGTCTTGAAGGGCAGCCAGTTCGGCGCGGGTGACGGCGAGTTGCGAGGCGAGATCCGAAGTACTATTGCAGCAAAGAAATCAGAAGAGGAGAGAGGAAAAGGACAAAAGTTGAAGCTAACGCATGTCTATTTTCACTCTGTGATTTGGACTTGCCTTGAGACCTCGTAGGAAGGGACATCATCAGTAAAGCCTTTGATAAATAAACGGATACACAGACACGGACAGGCTCACCGTGTCGCGTCTGCCCACGTGATACGGACTCTTTTCTTCCACGTGCTTCTGCATGTACACAAGGATATCGTACAGTAATCAAAGTGTATTGGTCTTAATCTGTGAGTGCGTGTGTAAAACGCACGCATGAAAGTCCAACGTTCGTGTTTCGTTTCGTTTATAGTAGGTTTCTGCCAGTGCGGTGGCTCCCGCTATCCACGCCCCTGACACTCCTAGACACTTTCCCTAAGGACAGATTTTTTGGTACTTAAGAACCTTCATAGCTTAGTCCCCTCAGTTCTGCGCTTTGTTAATATACACAGAGACTGAGATACGACATCTTTGTTAGCGCACGCAGAGACTCAGACAGTGATCCTGCCTTGCGGGCAATCACCCGCGCGTGCGCTGATACTATCTTCGATCACACACATTTGTTACTAGATGTTATGGCGCCTGCGACATCCTTCCCACCACCATCCCTAGCATTCTTTTCCTTGAGCCAAATGGTTCCAATTTCGCAATCTTCTCCGTTCGCCTACAGGAGGTAATTAAAGCGAACGAGGAGTGGGAGCACCTCTACGGCACGTCCTCGTGCCCTGCCCTTGGCACTGCCTGTAAGCAAACCAACGCTGAAAAGGCAACTATGACCAAATGGGGCCGAAGCGAGACCATTACATGCCACATAATGTCGCAGCGCCTGCTGGATTCCACCACCATCCGCTTGGAAAGACTGCTGGCCAAACAGGAATTCAGCATCAAAAAACCAATGTGCTGAGACCGACCTACTCACTCACTGCGTTCTCTGAGATGAGCTGCCTGAACGGACGAGACGTTTGCACCTTCCTTGGCAAGCTGCACGTGAAGCGCAAGGAGCCCGCTTGCTATGGGGGTTCAACATGTCAGACAAGGAATACTTGTCAACGATCCTCGACGCTATACCGGAAGAGATGTCGAAAGTCGAAGGTCGCATCCGGGCTACTCACGGCATCGTGGCGGTTCCAGCCTTCCACTTCACTTGATCCTGACGTCTTCATTGGCCCTATCCCCGAGGAAGCGAGCTATCTAGCAGCTCGTCGCAAGCGAGAGGATGCGTTCAAGGGTACGGACAAGCAGGGGCGTGGTCAAAGACGGGGCGTTCGCAGCGGTGCAGGGCGCAAGGGCAAATGCCACAACTGGAACAAGCCCGGCCACTACGGCACGCAGGTGCCAATCCCGCGAGAAAGATGGACAGGTGTAAGGCCAGTTCACAGGCCAGGTGTAGGCACAGACAAGTCGTCTTCCGGCCAGCAAGAACAACCTCCTACATATTTGCAGCGTGCCCGAGACCAATCACAGGCCAGTAAGGTCCGCTAATGTCGTGGCTGACCCGAACGAGGAGCCCAATGGTTGCTGGGCCATAGACTTCACAGTTGACATTTTTCTTGTGATCAAAAAGGTACTAGCGTGCGCGCGATTGACCGCCTTCTCGCTCTCTGCACGCACGCTAGTTTCTTTGACCACACACAAGCTCATGCTCGTTACAACTGTACATGTCTGATGTCGGCAGAGGTACTGGGTATGTCACCGAAAACACGGAAGCGAGAAGTGCCTCATATAGAGCGGTTGGGCAGGATCGAGAACAACCGTGAGAGGCCATAGGGTGACCAAAGAGCCTATATATTGTACCGAATAGTGTTAAAGTTTCCTGCACAGGTCCGGATGGCCGGGCTGAAGCCTGTCCAAAAAAAAATTCGTACGTCATGGGTAAGGTTGCCCCCCCCCCCCTAGCCCATTCGGCCCTCACAAGACAAGTTTAAGCGCGACGAGCGGCACCACCGGCAGGTCCTCGGAAATACATAGCTACCACTCCACTGGGGTAAACGTGTACAGTAGAAAGGTTTCGACCAGTGCACGCTTTCCAAGTCGCCGCGTTAATCTGGTGGTGAAAAGTCACCGTCCCTGAGATCCATAATTCGGAACAGTAGAAACCGGGTCAAGTCAAACCTTCCTTGACTGGTTGTCATCCCTTGCGGCCCATGAGAGCGTCAAGGTCGATGCCAGTGCAGCTCCACCGAACGCGTGGAGGTTTTTTTTTTTACGGGACGAATGATGTGATTCAAGAACTTTATATGGGGACGAGGGGCATCAATTCTGGCCACGGGTATTCGCTAGTGTCTTGAAATCTGGACTAGTTTATGGCGCAGAGGACAGCGTGGGTCAGTAATGGAACCCCATCCAACCAGAATATCTGCAGACATGGAGCAGACCCACCAGAGAACGTACCGGGAAGGACTAGCGCTACGTCACTTTCGACAACTGCCAGCGACTGACACCGAAAATAGATCAGCACCATAAAATATACTGCAACTGGCCCCACCGCGTGTCAAGGCTGCCCATCTTGCAAGAATAGAACTTTGTAACGCGGTCGAGCTGAATCCAGCATCTGCTTCCGAGCCACGGTGACTCAGAACTGATGTCTCGTCATATATGTCCTAGTCTGTGTAGCTTTGACATTCGGTCCACGAGATCAATGACAGCGTCCCGATAGGAATAAGATACTTGTTTGAGGATACTCATGATCCGTTTCTTCCGTACCGTATGGGAAAATCCGGCCTTCGCTATACGCCACAAACGCCCGTGATTGTTACTGTCTCCGAGCCTGACGAACACTCTGACACTAGTACTAACTTAGCACCTGCCTCGACCCTCTTAATTACCTGGATCCTTCCGATGTGCGTAGCGCCTCCTGTTATTTTGAAAGTTCAGAAGAGCCGTTAATAAATGACGCACCGTTCCGTTGTCTAGTAATAGGGAATGGCCGATTAATGGAGACCTCAAGCTTGAGGTGCTCTTCAATTCCTCGGAGATTCGAGGGTATCAAGTCAGTACTGCCGGTGTTAAGAATCATTCATAGGGGCATCAGGATTGAAAGTTAAACCTCGAAAATGAGGGCTTTGAATCTTCGAATAGACATGCCTCGTCCACTGGCAGGCCATGTATAACTCATTCTGCACGTCGGGCTCCATCATGATGCGACACTCTGATGCCATGAACAGTGACCAGCGCATCAGCAAGCATGTCAAGGGGGTCCACCTCATGGCTAATAAATTTTACGGGTGTAGGTGTTGTGGGTAACGCTCCTGATATCATCTCGGTAAAAGGTACCAGTGGTCAGTGACATTTGCTGAAATGCTCGGGATTCTAAGGTGATACCGGGATCTCCTTGACGAATTATCATGATTCAAACAAAATTCCGTGAGAACCAGGCTCACTCACCTATGAAATAAGAAGCATGGTTGCCTGACCACTAACCAAGCCCGTGACTATGCGCATAAAAATCAATAACATAACAGTCTATCGTCAGAGTGTCTACATTGCCAAACAACTAGTTGTATGCAAAGACAGCGGTACCTATACCGTACCAAGGATGAAATTGATGAAAGTTAAAAGGTGGTTGAGAACGTCTGCACAGTGAAGCTAAACAAGAAGGATGGACAGATACGAATATATTCCCTTATGCTCACGCACCATACAACTCTAGTGGACCCATATCCTGGAGAATGTTACGTAGATGCATGCCTTAAAATGCAAACTGAGGGAACCCAAGGTGAGACAATGCATGAAGAAAGGAGACGATCGTTGTCATCACGTCTTAAGGTTGATGCGAGGACTTGGAAGCGTGGCTAGAGTAAGGATCGTGACGATCCTCACAGTGAGCTCCGATATAGTCCACATCTGGGTGACGTACAAGGGATCCATTCGGGGGGTTGCGGGATTGCGTCCCAGCGGCGAAGGCATACAGGCAACAAAAACGAATGGTAGAGAAAGGTAGAAAGCATAATACAGAACAAGAGTCCCCGTAAACTAGAGAGGTGCAAAAAGGCAGAAACATCTAGACGGTGAAGGCGCCAAGCTATCGTCGCAATTTCTCCCAGATAATGATGCCAATGAGTATAACGAGGACGATGATTATAATGGCGGTGACAAAGCGCTGCTGGTACATCCTGAAAAAGCACTTTTTAAATCCACCTGACAAGCGCATCGGCCTAGCACGGCACGAAAGGCGAAAGCACCTACCGCCGGATCATCTTCTTCAGCGTTCCAGACGCTCGGTCAATAGAGTTATCTGCGGTTTGGAGCTGTATAACGACTCGAGTCAGCCATATATGCACTAGAGAAAAGTAGAATATCTGGGGGAGAAGAGCAGGCAAGCCGGGGACGCACCGTATTGCGAGCGTTCTCGATTTGTTCACGCTGACCGACAAGGCTTCGGAGGATGTCTGCACCTTGCTCCTCCGTCTCGAGCGCGATGCGCTGACTCTCCTGCAGGCGCCTGGAGCCGTCTTCGAGGACGGTGGTGCCGGCTAACAGACGTGCGCGGTCGCTCGAACCGTAGGGTTCGTCGGAGGTGGCAGGTGCGCCACCACGCGAAGAGAATAGGTCCGCGCGCGAAGCTTGCGCGTGCATCTCGCGGGAAAGTTTCTTGTAACGTGCGAGGTCTGCCTTGGAGGATCGGATACGGGACTGATATTGCGGCCTGATGGACTGGGGTATCCCCTGAATCTCGATCTCCATTTGCGCAATCTGCACCATCGTGTGTTGTGAAAGAGGCGAAATAGGTTACCTGGATGTACAAGCCAAAAAAAAAATTGAAGTGCGCACCAGTTCGTCTGCCTCATCCAGTTCCATCTCGACTCTGCGCAAGGCTGCCTTCTTCTGCTCTGGAAAAAGATGTGGTGAGGCCGCTAAGTGAGGGTGTGAATAAGTATCCATGACTACCTCCACGCTGGTCGGAGCCATCTCCCTCTAGCTTTCCACGAATGCTCTGAAGAATTTGTTGAAAGTCTTGTTCATAAGAGTCGAAGAGCGCGGTGGGAGACGAGTCCATGTTCAGTTGTGGGTATTGACGACGGCCTGCGGATGCCTGCGGACGCAACACAACACACGGGAGGTCCTTGTCAACGGTCCGGATGCCGCTTCACGCGATCACGTGTAATACGCCAGTTACTTGGCTCTTGCCTCGCAACCAATCATGATTGATCATGTCCTTGCAAGCTCGTCTTCAAGCGGCTTCCAGTGACTATCAGAAGCTTCAGGCCGACTTATCCAACGCGGTAGAGGCGCGACAGCGGCTCGATGCCCAACTTTCAGAGAACGAAGTCGTGAAAAAGGTGAGATTGAGCTTTCTCGCCTGCAGTGCCACGACTTACTCAAGCTTATCTATCACCAGGAGTTTGCCACCTTGACGCCGAACAATGCCATTTTCAAGCTCGTGGGACCAGTCTTAGTGAAACAGGACCAGGCAGAAGCCAAGGGCACTGTCGAAAAGCGACTCGAATTCATTCGCGGGGAAATGTTCGTCCTAGTAGATGTTTATGCGCTACCACAAATTGATTTTGCTCAAACGATCATTTGATAGCAAACGGATAGAGGCCCAAATCCAAGAGATTGAACAGAAATCGGAGAAGAAAAAGGTGGAGGTACTTGTGTTTATCTTCTTTAAACTACACCCTCGCTCATCTCTCATAGTTGGTCGAACTACAGACCGAGTTACAACAGCGCCAGAAGCAGGATGGGTCCAGTGGACCTGTTGCATCTGCATAGTTGCAATTTATAATTAGAATGGATGTAGTTGTCGTTAGTTCCTTGCCCCCCCCTTTTTTCTCAAAGAGGGACGACATTGTGGCATCCCTATTTGTTTGCCCTTCGTGTATTGAGTATCGTGTATGTAATGAGGCATGAGATCCATCATTTCAAAATTGAATCCTGATCTTGGAATTGGAATTGAGGGTAGTCGAGGTGGGGTAACAATCCTACCCCAGGGGATTTGAGATCACACACTAATGATTCGCAGATCTCCATAGTGTGTTGGAAAAGGGACCCCTTGTTGAGTGTATGAGATTTGTCGTGCAGCATGGGCGTAACATTCCTCAACGCTCTTCATTCTATGGCCCTACGATTACCGACGCATTCGCTTAGCTGTAGGCTCCCCGTACTGTGCCCGGGGAACAAAGAAGGCGAAAGAGCAACGTGCCTATGGGACCCCAGTTCAGAGTGATGATGCAAAGAGAAGGAGCAACGCACCGATCGTCTCTCGATCTATGGATTATTGGATAACACACGCGGATAGCTAACTGGCAATGGAAGCTAAGGCCAGTGCATCAGGGTCAACACCAGATGGGTGATGGACAACTAGCGGGCTCAATGAATGATGAATGATGACCATGAGTCGCCCGTAGGCCGGCGGTAAATGCGCGATGATGTCTCACTAGGAGGGATAACTTTCGAAATGGCGCAAAAGCGACTTGAGGGCAAAGTTTTAAAGGTGTGGACTAATGGGGCAAAGTAGAGAGAGAGACGACGCCGAGAGCGAGTCAATCTGATGCGAAGATCGCACACTTTGTTTCGGCAATGGGAGTGCAGTTATGAAACTCGAAAGTGAACTGGGATCATGATGCGGCGATGATGATGATGGCCATTAATTGATCAAAAGAAGCGTGCTGTGTCAAATTGTCAAAAGGCGTGGTGTGGGGGATCTGCGTGGCTAGGATGCAGTGCAGCCAGGCACAGCAAGGGTATGCTAACAAGAGAGAGGGGACGGGAGATGAAGGCAGGGGATGCGATGCGAGCAGACAGTATCCTGTCGTGTCACTTTCATGTCATAATTGAACCCAATATCTACGCCCTTTCGTCCACAACTCCCACAGCGGCCGAAGTCCTTTTTCTCCCTTATAATCCTATCCCCGCCCTATATTATTATCTTTAATGGATCCATCTCAACTCTCCCGCTGGACTCGCTTCGCTAAAAAAGGCGGAATCGGTAAATGTGTCGCTTTGCAGGACTGTGTGGCAGAGTCCCCAGGTGATCTTATGTTCCTCAAGGTGCTTCCTCTCTCTATTCCTTCTGCATTTTCACTCAAGAAAAATGAACAGGACGACGAAATTACCGTCTTGATGCAAATCCCCGACGAGGATGGCGTTTACCTTGTCCGTCTACTTCTAACTACTCCGGTCTTCGTACACAGCTCACTCCTCCGAACTTCGGACAGGGCCACTGCGAAGGCATCATTGGTCGCTTCGCAGCCACTTATGTTCAGTTTATTGGGAAGCTCAAGACACCCGTCATTTCAAAGCGCTCTTCCTCCACCTCCAAGTCACCGCGTCCGCGCTCTTTAACGCCATCCCACAAGCAACAAGCGCCCCCCAGCCCGGTCCCTTCGCTCTCCCGTGTCTCATCTCGTGAGGGTGACCTCTCGCCCAATGCACGTTTCAGCTCTTCCGCTCCTTCCGTCCCAAATCCTCTCCCCCTCCGTCATCGGCACTCCTTCTCGGAGACGACGTCCCCCAGGTCAGATGCCTCCGCTGAGACATCTCATCATGAGGTACTCGTAACGCCCGCCATGAGTTACTCTTCATCGTCATCTGCTCAGGAGTCAACATCACCGCCAACGCCGTTGGAATTCTACGCGGAGCCCCATCTCAGCGACCAGACCAGACCATCCCTTGTCTCTGATGCCTCTCATAGTGAGGAGAATAATCAAGCCACCCTATACAGCACCACCCATTCGCTTCGGCTGAAAGTAGATGTTCCAGACGCTCCGCGGTCATCCAAATCCAAACCACCATCCGCTCCCGCATGTGATCCTCTGGGCATAATGCGAGCGAGATCACAGTCCTCAGACACGCCCGCCTCAGCGTCCCATGATCCACAGCCACCATCACCCATCAGGATGGGATCTTCCTCCTTGGGTGTGGACCATGCAGGCGCAGTTCGTTCGTCAACCATGTCTGATGACGCCGCAGGAATAGGGTTGTCTATGCTTCGAGGCTTCTCTGGTAGCGGTCATGACTCTGAAAATGACGAGGACGAGGATGAAGAAGATAGCTACCACGAGTCCTCGTCTCAATCGGAGCGCGAGCCGTCATCCCTCGAAGAAACAGTTGACGGCTTCCCTGCGCCACCAACCCAAATCCCTACGCCTTCCAGTCAGACCACCTCTTTCGTGTTGGATGCGCGTCGACCGGCATCATCTAATTCTGACTACAGTGAGGATGACGATGGAGCTTCGTTCTATGACAACTATTGCTACTCCCGGCTGTCTATTTCGTCAAAAATGTCCAAGTCATCGGGCTACACGGTCGCGACTGTCCATCCTCCCATCCCCACGGAGCCTCCCCCACCAGTTCGCCGTTCACAAGATTCGCAACGCTCAGCTCCAGCACCGCCTTCTGAACCACCGTCATCACCATCGGAGACGTCGTCTGTCTCCCAACCACCTCGGGAGGTGACTCCGCCCACGGCAGTACAGGCAACCAGGGCAATTCCGCCACCGCTCGCCTTGGAAAGTAGTTCGTCAGATCCTGAGCCTCCTAACTTTGCAACTGCTTCTATCACTTCTCCGTTGCTCCACACCAACTTTGGCTCGCCGCAATCCTCCCCTCCGGATCTAAAATCCTCCATAATACGCTCACCCATCAGCACCGCCTTCGACCTCCGAGGAGGCAGTGCAGCGTCCTCTTTGCGTCAAAAGATCGAATCAGACCATGGACGAAGCAGTCCTCAAAAAAGTCCCTTGTCAACAATGTTTGACGAGCACGCGCGTAAACAGTCTCAAAGCGTTGTCGTCGAAAACATTGAAGGAGATGTGCCGGGATTTTATGGAACACAACCTCAATCTCCCACCTCACCTACTGCGAGCACTTCATCTACGACATCGGAAAAGAAGAAACGGGGTGGACCAGCACCACTCGTTGTAATGAATCCAGCTCCGCCTCCTCCCTACACCCCTAGGCCCCCAGAGGCATCCGGTCCCTCCCCAACGTTCTCTGCAGTGCCGGCACCCATTATCCCACATCTGCCTTCGCGAGCGGTGGCTGATCATGAGCCGGTTGCCAACACATCGCCAGCCAGGCTCTTTCTCCCCCATCCGAATGCCCCAAAACCCAACCCATCTCCCCAAGGCCCGTTATACGGCCGCACGATGCCGCCCCCGCCGCCCCTGCCCCTGAACCTGCTCGTTCAGACAATGCGCAGGGCTACCCAGATGCGTGTCTCGCCGAACGGACTCCCACGTTTCAGTACCATATATGGTTCGACCACACAAGATCTCGCTGCAGCTTCGGGACCTGTGTTGGTCTATTTTTCGGTTGATCCACCGAACGATATTCCGGCGAATCGAGCGCGCATAGCCGCGGCACCGCCCCCGGCGCCCGTGCCCGTTGCCACGCAAAATATACCTTCTCCAGCTTCGGGGGTGACAACTTCGGGGGTGACGGAACCACCAGCTCCGCGTCAAGGCGCGAACGTTATCCCTCGAGAGAGCTTTGTTCCGAAGGCCGGAACTGTGCGCCCTCGTTCACGTTCTTTCTCGGGGTTTGATTCTCCCATTGGCCTTGGAACGCAGCCGAAAGAAGAGCAGAGGTTCGTACTGCATTCTAATTCATCTCATACTCTTGTACTTTCGTTTACTGAAGGAAGAGCTCTTTCATAGCCAAGGCGCGACGAATACCCGTCCAACAACTGCGGAATTGCCACCGAGCTCTCGTCCCAATCCGATGGCTGCGCGAGCTGCCGCGCGTACTGCCCGTATCCACCAGGCACGAAAGTATACGCCGTCGCCATTGGCCCTATCCCAAACGACGGCCATTGCATCACCGTCAGCGTCTAGCGTGTCTCCACCACAAGCAGGTCCCGGCTCCCCGACATCGCCGACTCAACGTCGCACGCTTAAGTCTATGAAGAGCGAGCCATCGTTACGCGCAGGCCCCTTGAAGTCCACTCAAGAACGTGAGGCACTACCGCAGTCCTCTGCGAAACCCGACGCGACCGGGTCAAGTCGGGTCCCACATTCGTTACCTGGCGCAGCGCTAAAGGGTATGGCCCCACCGATACAGGTCTCTGTCAGTGAGAGCCAGGTACAGACCGCCCCAGGAAGCGAGGCTCCATTCTCCAGACAAGTGTCCGCCAACTCGCTGGGACGTAAACCCTCGATGGATGTCGGAAGCTCGGGCCATGGCGACTCGCGCACGCAAGTGTCCTCACTTCCGACCGCGTCCGCCTCTACTACATCCTTAGGAAGAAGTGGCTCGCTTCGCTCGAAGATATCCTTATCGGCGCTCCGCGCAAGGTCATTACGGGACGACCGTGACGATGGATTGCACGAGGGCGATACGGTGCAGGTGAAGGACACTGACTTTGAGCTCGTCCGCCCAAACGTTACACGCACGCGCGTGAGCGACGACTCGTCCGCTAACGGCAAGAGCCCTGTGAGTGAAGGGCAGTCGTCACTCCTGCGCGTCGATAGCCCCGCGATGTCTACGACGTCAGGCGGTGCGTCTGACACACGCTCACCCGTCAGCCCCTCCGGAACGTCGCTACCCTCAATGGCAGCCGCACCCGGAGCGAGTACGGGCGGAGTCGAGGCACACCGTGCACGTGAGCTCAAGTGGATCTCGGTGATGGCATCGACGCCGTCGTCGAACGCCCGGAAGAATAAAAAGATTCGTAAGCTGCTCCAAGAGGGCGTTCCCGCATCGGTGCGCTACCAGGTGTGGGCGCACTTGACGGACAGCAGAGCGAAGCGTATCGAAGGGCTGTATGCGCAGCTCGGCGAGCGCGAGAAGGTCCCCGCTTTCGCGGATATCCAGCGCGACGCGCAGCTTTGTTTCCCCGGCGACGCGAGGCTGTCGCAGCCGAATGGGCCCCTGGCCTCGCTCTTGCACGCATATTTGACGATGGTCCCGGACATCCAATACTCCAGAGGTGAGTTTCTTTGGGCGATGTGTACCTACACGGATGGAAGGCTTGACCCCGCTCGTCCGTCGCAGGCTTGGCATTCATCGCCGGTCAACTGCTCCTCCAGTCTCCGGAGGAGGACGCGTTTTGGATCTTCATCTCTCTCATGGACTCACACCTGCGGCCGTACTTCTCTTCCAATGCTGTTCAACTTGACATAGACGCGTCGTTGTTCGCCAAGGCTATGGAAACGGTGGACCCCACGATCGCGAAGAAGCTGTTCGTCGATATGGCCATTCCCCCCATTCGCGTTTGCCGAAGGTGGTCAGTGTTTCCCGGCCGAGAGCTGTATGTGTGCGTGCGCATCTGATATTTGTTCGTTTGTTGCAGGTTTTTATCGCTCTTTGTGGAGGCCCTCCCTCTTGCCTACTTTCAAAGAGTGTGGGACATCTTTTTGAGTGAAGGTGCGTACGACTTTGGTTTGATCTCTGTGTCACGCGCTGACTTGTCTACTTGCAGGCATGGTGTTTCTCCTTCGTGTTGGGCTCGCCATCATAACGTGTTGCCACCGTACGCTACTCGGCATCAACCGAGAGGCCGAGGCGTTGAACATCCTCATGCACCCCCTCCTTTCTTAATCTCCTCTTCGCCAGACTCCCTGATAGAGCTGGCCAACTCGTTCAGGCTCAAAGATGATGACATCCGGAAGCAGCGCGTCAAGCTCGAAATGCAGGTCAAGCTCCAAGCGCAGAGCCGCCTTTCGAACGCCACTCGGCGAAGTAGCAACAATAGCAATGGCGGCGTCCCCGCGACCATCTCGCTGCCTATGAGCTGATCGCTTCTCGTTATCTAAGTCATTTTTCCGTTTCTTGGGTTTTATATCGTTTGGTTCCTCTCCTATGTATGTTATGACTCTATGCCTCCGCTCCTCCCCCTGGCGCACCTCACCTTTTACGCCGTTTGTTCTCGCCTAACATCTATACAACGCATCTTGCTTTCCCCCTGCTTTGCACGTACATGCATCCGGACTTTCATGATCATAGTTTTTTATTTTTCATGTTCACGTCTTGATACTATAGGGGTGACTTCGTATCATTATTATTAATTCTACGACAAGCAGAACCACAGAATACCAAACATCAACGAAAATATTTGTTTTTCATGTCGATACCCCATGTGTCGTCGTACTTCGGCGGATAATACCCCCTTCTCTGAAATGTACTAGGTCTTGACCGCTTCTCATGTCGCGGCCTGGGGTTGGCCATTTATCGAGTCCAGGCCTTTTGATTAATTGTATGTATCGAGAGCCGATGTCCTGGCACTGTCCATAACTAAGTTGGGAAAGTGCCAGCGACACCACGCCCGCTGACTCGGATGATGGGAGTACTAGTCAAAGTCGACGACAGCTCGGAGCTTTTTTATTGATACTTCGTGATGCGGAGCGCCGCAATCTTGTGATCATGATCATGGATTGCCATGTCCTGGCACTAGGTGGCTGGTTGTTGTTGGGCGCAATCACTCAATGATTATCATGGTTTGCCATTTATCGAACCTTTCGAAACGTTCACTTGTGATCCGCTGTCGCTCGTGCAGGCGTCGGCATCCTAAGTAACAATCGATGATAAGGGAAGGGATGGTATTCCTAAAAAGGGCTTCCACGTGTACAGTAAGTATGTAAAAAAGCGGGGGCGATAATCATCGCGATATAACGTACGAACAACGCGTCCCCCCACGTTTTTTTCTAAGTGGCCGATGGGGATTGGAACGCCTCGAGCGCTCGAGCGCTTTTGAGCACTTCTTGGCTCCCCTCTTCTCCTACCTATCTAACCACCCTTAGGGGTCGCCGCCGTCGTCATCGCTCAGATTTTTCTTTTCTTTTTTTTTCTTTCGGTGATGCCAACTCCGAAGCCCCAATCGAAACGTGGCGGTGGCAGCAAGCAACCTAACGTCGTGGACGAGGACGACGGAGCGCCGCCGGTGCTTCGTGATCGTGATCAGGGTGCCGCCGCGATAGCAGCCTCGCAGGATCATGGGCGCCGGTCGCGCAACTGGATGCGAGGAGGGTGTCAGTTGACATGGTAAAGGCCCCCCTTTTTTCGAAAATAACTGAATATCCACGATTGCTGCTGGACAGGGTTTTTGGAGGCATGTTCACCCTCGTCGTAGCGCTCCTACTCAGATCGGCACCATACCCATACTGGCAGGGTCATATCTCGAGTCTTCTTGATGGGATCCGCGGTGGGCATGCGGAGAAGTACTCCCAGAGCGTCGCCGATTGTCCAGGTCTGTCCCTTCTTCTCTTGGCCAGCCGTTCTTTCACCGAAAAGCAACTGCCATTCTAACTTATTAATTAAATTTTTCTTTTTTTTCTTCTTCTAGGCTACACCCTCGATTCGCTCAAAGAGGCCCGAAATGGGTTTACAGCGCAACTTAATCTCGCTGGACCTCCGTGTAACGCGTTTGGAAAGGATATCCTCAATCTTACCATTCAGGTCACATATGAAACGGCTTCTCGGTATGTCTCTGCTGCATTTGTCAACGATTCCGTTGATGAGGCCGTCATGTCAGGCTGCATGTCAACATTTTTGACCAACCGGCTCAACAATTCACACTGCCGTCGGGATACTTTGACCTGCCAAGGAGAGACAATCTGAGCTCCCCGGACGAGGCAGAGCTGCAATTCAATTATGAATCGTCGCCGTTCGCTTTCTGGATCACACGCCGATCCGATCCCGGTTCGGTCCCCATTTTCGATACGCGCCTGACGTCATTGCCTTCAACGCCGATCCCTGCATTTCGGAGAACCGGTCATCCCAGTTTGGTATTCGACGGTTTCCGTTTGGTTTTCGAGGACCGTTACTTGCAGGTATTCTCCATTTCATGTCCGCGCCATAGTCCATGACATGCGCTCAAAGCTCACCTCGGCCCTTCCGCTCGACGCTAACATCTACGGTCTCGGCGAAGTCGTCGCCTCGAGTGGCTTCCGTCGAGACGTGCTAAATGGCACTGTACAGACAATGTGGAACCGTGACGCAGCAGACCCTTTAGACGAAAACATGTCCGTTTTTCCTTAATCACTTTGGCCAATGTCTCATGTCGCGTCGCATATTACACCACTAGTTACGGCTCCCATCCCGTCTACCTCGAACATCGCTGGGTCCCATCTACAAACAGTTTCCAATCTCACGGCGTCTTCCTCTCCAGGCGCGCCAGACTCTCCAATTTCTCTCGTTGTCTGTGTTGACTCGCGTTTAGCGCCGCAGGGTCGGACATCATCCTCTCGTCACCACCATCATCGAATCAGTCTTTGGTACAGTACCGCATCATCGGCGGCACGCTCGACCTCTACTTCTTCTCAGGCCCGGACCCAAACAGCGTCATCGAACAATACGGCCAAGTGGTGGGCCTGCCCACCCGGCTGCCAAATTGGGGCTTTGGCTTCCATCTATGTAGATGGGGCTATGCGACTCTCCCGGAGACGAAACAACAGGTGGACGCCATGCGCGCGGCGAATGTCCCCCTCGAAGGTTCGAAATCCCGAAAATGGCTTCATCCGCAGGCTTTACGTTGACCACGCTTTGCACAGTCATATGGAACGACTTGGATTTGTATCACGATTATAGAGATTTCACAGTCGACCCTGTGACCTTTCCCGCAAATGAAATGCGTGATTTTATCAGGAGCCTGGTTAGTCAACTGGTTCTTCTTATACGATTGCCGCGTAAGGCTGACCGGTCTCTACAGAGGGCAAATGGACAGCATTGTACGCGATCCCACATGTGTTCGTAAGGAAATAGCTCATCCACATGGTAGATATCCCCATTGTTCATGGGTATGCCGCCATAGTCGCAAACGCGACGGACGTGGTCAGCTTTTGTCTTTTGCAATTGCAACGAGCGTTTACTCAACTGCATCCACAGTACGATCCTTTTACTCGCGGTATTGAATTGTGAGGTTCACAATCTACTCGACATCGTTTGAAGAATGACCTCATGCCTCATTTCAGGGATGTATTCATCCGCAATCCTGACCAATCGGTATACATAGGGGAAGTCTGGCCGGGGCACACTGTATGTAGACTGGGGGATCTTCTTCTATGCGTTCCTACTAATCACGCGATGCCAGGTCTTTCCTGACTGGCTTGCACCAAAGGTGGACCTCTGGTGGAGGGAAGCTCTACACAACTGGACGTCGCTCGGCGTCGAGTTCTCTGGTCTTTGGCTGGATATGAACGAAGTGAAATCTTTCTGCAACGGCCATTGGTAAGAGAAGGGACGATGTCTTTCCCCGCGTAGTCGCTGACATTGGAAAAAGTCCTCCAACCGCTGATCAGCCCAATCGCTCTCCTTCTATCATTCTCCCTGGCGAACCTGATAATCTTGTAACAGAATATCCAGAAGGGTAGGTGATACTTGATCTGTTCCTTTTCTTATTGTTGATTGGCTTTCTGCTATAGATACAATGCGACGGTTTCTGGACCGAGTGGGAATATCACTGTCAACGGGTCGCTTACCTACGGCGCAGGGGTCCAGTCTTTAGTCAACAACCCGAGCGATGATGGCGACGTACACTCCACGAGGTACACACCTTCTCCCGGTTCTGAGCCGCTATATGCTATCCATAATGGTGAGCGATTCTTCATTTTGCCCCTTGACATCGTCTCACTACTTTCCCTCTGCAGGGGAGGGTGACTTGTCTGCACAGACGGTTGCAACGAACGCGACGCATTACGGTGGTCACACAGAACTAGACATGCACAATCTGTTCGGACACCTCATGTCACGGGCAGCTTTCCTGGCCAGCCGCGAACTGCACCCAGGAAAACGCCCGTTCCTCATCTCTCGTTCTACGTTCGCTGGTTCGGGAAGATGGACAGGGCATTGGGTGAGTGTTATCTTCTGGGATAGCAGGGCAGCCCCGAGTCTAATACGTCGACGCACCGTAAGCTGGGGGACAACCACAGCAAGTGGTCGTACTTGCACCATAGCATCCAGGGTGTATTGCAATTTCAACTCTTCCAAATTCCGATGGTGGGGGCGGACGTTTGTGGCTTCGGTGCGTGAGGTCCATCCAGTTATCATCGATCTTTGAGTACTGATACTATTTTCATTCTGCAGGTGGGAATACCAACGAGGAGCTGTGTAATCGGTGGACGCAGCTCGCCGCCTTCACACCGTTCTTCCGCAACCATAACATCCGCGGTGCGATTCCTCAGGAGCCTTACAGATGGGACAGTGTCGCGCACGCCAGCCGCGTTGCTACCGCAGTGCGCTACGCTCTACTCCCGTATTGGGCACGTCCTTCCCTGTTCTCTTGGTACCCCCGTCTGTTGACACGAGAGCTCTTCAGTACACGCTCTTTGCAAACGCATCCTTGTACGGTACACCACCCGTGCGCGCACTCTTTTTTGAATTCCCGCAAGAGCCGGAGCTCCTCGCGGTAGACCGCCAATTTATGGTCGGACGCGACATCTTGGTCACTCCTGTGCTGACACCAAACGTCACCTCTGTCTCGGGTGAGCCCTAGCTCCCTGCGTGGGCGCCCCTCAAAACTTATTTATCCCGTGAACAGGCTTCCTTCCCGGTCACGGACAGGTCATCTGGCGTGACTGGTACACCCACGCCATCGTGAAGAGCGCAGCCCCTGGCGGAAACACGGTAGACTTGGACGCGCCTCTTGGCCACATCCCCGTCCTTATCCGCTCGGGTGCCGCGTTGCTCCTACACTCGCAGCCGGGATACACGACCCGCGCAAGCGCCGCGGCGCCGTATGCCCTGCTCGTTTCCCTCAGCAGCGACGGCCGTGCGTACGGCACCGCCCTCATCGACGATGGCGAAAAGCTGGAGCCAGAAGCCGAAGACGCCCACGCCGTGGCCTCGACGCAGAGCCGAACGTTAGTGTTCAACGCCCTTGATAAGTACCTGGAGATTTGGGGTGAGGGTGCATTTGCTGTCGCCCAACCTCTGGGCGCTATCACTATCTTGGGCGTCGACCGGGCTCCCAAACGCGTACGCCTTGACGGAGTGAACGTCCCATCCCGGAAATGGGTCTACGATTCCGCAGTCCAGCGTCTGATTGTTTCCGGTCTATCTGTCGATCTAAATGAACGATCTGTGTTTACATGGGGGCAGTAGCGTACCCTAAATGTGGTCGAACTGTATGTATACGTAGCCACGATACACTAGTGTTTAGCCGTCAGCAGCACTCGAGCGCGCCTCTGTGGCGCCCACAATTAGGAAACTTAAAGAGTTTGAGTGTAGCGAGTGCGCCCTTGCGCCCGCTTCTTTTGACAAGTCCAAGACAAATGGCTAGACAGGGGATGTGGAGATGAAATTGCGGTGTTTTAATATAAACGGTATATTTCGTGTGTGACAACCAAGGCGCTATAGATACGAACTACACCCGAAACAGAATTGCAATTAAGTGAACAACTACCCGCTCCGATCTGACGGTGAAGCACCGTACCTATCACGTATCACGTATCGTCGTCGACTCGCACGTCTTCGGCATTCAAACGTATCTCCTGCGTGAGAGCCGCGCTGAGGATGAGTTCCTGGGAGTAAATTGTATGGCCAGCTTCCGCGATGGGCCGCCATATCGAAGCGTCCTCGGGACAGGAGATCACATAGTGACGACCTGATGACCCCTTGCCTCTCAGCGTGCGGACGGTAGGGTTTTGTTGGCGTAGCTATTGGTCCAAGTGAGTGTCACCGATGATGATAGGATGACGCGTTTGCACGCAATGATTGGGGAGGGGGGGGGAAAGGACCGCACGCTCGCTCACCTGTCCGCCGTGAGCCAATACGATGTTCTTCAGCAGTTTCTTGTCTAGCGGCACTTTATTTGTCACGTAGAAAACTTTGCCGGCGAACAGGTTTCCTTTGTTCGCTTTGGCACGCTTCAGTGCGTCTGCGAGCTTGAAGTGCCATTTCTTCTCGTTGGCAGGGTCGGCGAGCACGTACTTATTGGTGGCTGCGCAGGAAAAAAAAAAAAAAAAAAAAGGGTGTGCGTACTCAGGATAGGAGTGAGAGAACAGGAGCGAGCTGAAAACAGACGACCCACGGAGTAATTTCTTGGCTGCTATAGAATCCCGGACCCATTTCTCTGTCACGACGGTGGGGGCCGCTGCTATGGCACAGAGAAACTTTTCTGTGCGTGCGAGGATTTTGACGACGAGGTGGGTGCACTCGTCGGGTTTCACGCCAACTCTGGCCCCCAGCTTGATCAACGCCTAGTCAAGACAGGAAACGGTTAAAAAGGGGGGAAACTAATTCTCAACGCTTTTCTCGCCACACCTTTTCTTCGCTCTCGTCCAGAGTGACTTGTGTGGTCAAGATCCCCACGGGCTTTTCTCTGTGGGCATGTCAGTCAGCGAACCAGGTCGTGAGGGATCGGTTCTTTGCCTGGTGTCTCCGGCGGAGGCTGTCTTCTTCACTTTCGCACCCCTCGCCCCACCCCCCCTGCTTGATGGTGGAATCTCCGCCGTTCCCTGAGAACTTGCTTCGGTTACGTCTTCACGCCCATAATCACTGCGCTCTTCGTATCGGTCATTGGCCTTCGTTCCACTGAGACGCCGCTTCTTGCGCTTGTGTTCCCCATCAGAAGACATAACATCGTCTACTGTAGGTTGGATCGACGTGCGTTTCTTACCCTTGCTCAACGCCCTCGAAACTGAGTCCGTCTTTTCCTCACCCCACTGACTGTTGGGGAGGTTGACCGCTCGCACGTGGCTACGTCGCATTTCCTTTTCAAAGTTGACGACATCCGGCATCACTTCCTCCCTCAATCGCTGACTAGCCTTGTTAGCCGCACTACGGCGTGATGTCCGTCTCGAAGGCTCTTCTTCCCAATCCGTGGTCGTGTCAGCTGTGAGAGATGACAAAGGAAGTGCGTGTTCTTTGGAAATCGATTCCGAACGAGACCCACGGCCCTTGGATTTGGATTTGGCTGGGCTGGTCTTAGTCGCTGAGTGCTGTGGAGACCTCCCGAGCATCTCGCCTGTCCCTATGGGTGGCATGAGGACCGATTCCATCCGATGCGGGGTTGTTGCGCGCAACTTCGATGGCGACTTCTGGGGTGCTTTCGATGGGCTCCTGACAAGAGAGCCGGTGGCAGCCGACTTGGCATGCGCTGACTTTTTCCTCGGAGACTGCGCATCCTCTTCTATTGTCTCTGGTTTGACACTGCGCTGGCGCTTGGTAGCCAACAAAGAACCTTCGTAGGTTCGCTGGGGCGGGGGGGTAGCTTGTCGCAGTGGAGAAGGGCCTTCACTAGCTCGTCCAGAAGATCCTCCAGCGCGGGTAGGCTCAGGATCTTGCGCGGGCCCATGAGACACCACTGGCTCATCGGCCTGCAGCTCCTCTCCCACCTCTTGAGCACCGGTGGGCTGAGATCGCGTATCAACGTCCATCTGGTGTTTGCCTATGGCGTCCTCTTCCTCTTGGGTCCTACGAGCGCTGGCACTTTTCTTAGTCACAGGTGACGGATTCTCCCTACTACGATGACTCGAGCCTTTTCCGGCTGTGTTTGCCTCACTGTCCGCGAGCGCCATCTCTGCAATGAGGTCTGGAAGTGTCTCGAGGATAGCCTCACGCTGAATGCCGCGCTCGCCGAGATGATCGGAGAAGTCGAGGCCGGGTGGGAAAACGACATACTTTTCGAGACCAACAGAAAGATTTTTCCACTGAATGAAGCAATCCTCTAGCCATGTATGGTTGACGACTGGGATGGACCAATTACGGGCTTTGGTAGCTTTATTCCCCGAGATGCTACAGGCCCGGGACGATGGGATCAGTGTGATCATATGTGGACGGCGCGTTGGGATGGACGTACTATGCGGCTATGAGCACCGTATTTTTCCCCGACATACTCGGCGTGAAGTTCGCGCCCATAAGTCCAATAAGCTTTTTGAGGTAATCGCGAGCGTCGCCAGTATAATTCGTTACCGTGATCTCCTGCACGGCATGATTAGAAATCCCATTTGGACGTGACGACCAACGTCACGCACGTGGGCAGAGAACCCTTCGATGGGTCTCTTAGGAATAGGGTAATGAAGTAGCTGAGCCATCGGTGTACCAATGGTGCCCGTGGACTCCACATGAAACAGCCATGCAAGTGATCCGATGAGCTTTCGACCGTTCACGCCCTGTAAGTAGAGTCAGCTAGGCAGCCATGTTTGAACCTACGAGGCGGCAGTTCACCTGGACATAAAGAGCTCCCCAGCGATGCCTGACAATCAGAACATCGAATTCGTACTCCGCGTCCGCATGCTGAGCATCGTAGTCCACGACAACACCTCCCGAGCGGGCAATGCCGGCTTCAATGGCTTGCCGACGACCATCCGAAAGCTCGAGGTCAGGACCAAGTAATATGCGTCTACGGCCCCAGATGTCCCGCATCTCCGCTTGGCCCAGTTTCGCTTCTTGCTCCGCTGTCATAAGCGCGGCTTTGTACAATGCCTTCTTGTCTGGAGATGACTTGTTCGGTGGTCGTAATAAGCCATTCCCCTCTTCACCTGTCTCGGGGCTTGGCTTCCCAAAAGTAAGGATTGTGGGTTCAGGCCACTCGTACGCCAAAGTAGAAAGACCGCGGATACCGAGGCGCACAGAATCGTCGAACCAATGCGGAACGATGACTTTGACTTGCGTGTCCTTCTGATAGCGTAACGCAGTCCGATACTTCTCAGATCCGGGAGCAACAGCAAAGAGGTGCGTGACATCGCGAGTTAGCCCGGCACGCCACTGCCCCCCGAGCGCGGTGATTCCGGCGTATAATACTTCCATGTCAGGCGGTACAAGCTAAGAAAGGAAAGTGAAGCACGCGTTAGGAAGAACCAGGCGGAAAGCGCACATCGGTGGCACATGCCACAACTCCTGAGAATAGCATTGTGGGATCAGGGGAGAAGTGTTGAACCCTGTAGTAATGGTCAAGGAAGGACTTGAAAGCAAGTACATTCACCCACAGCTGAAGTCTTCCGAGGATCAAGGACCGGTCGACCCAGTAATCCTGGGAAGTTAATGATTAACGCATAAGCATGGCTACGGGCTGGGAAAAGACACACTGTGACTGCGACTGATCCATCCTTCGCGCTATCTTGCCCTTCATAGTCAAGCGAGAGCGTGATTATATGTGTGGCTTCCCCCAGAGGTACAGATTGCGCGCCGTTATGCTCCAAGAGGAGGGTCAGATCAACCTTTCGCCCGTCCGACAAAGTGGAGGTGCAGAAGAACTTGATTCCGTCAAACATCGACATGTGTGGGATCGACCTTGAGATCCTTTCACTGTACTTGTACCAGGCTCGTCAGTCGTGAGTCGTCCGTGAGTCGCGTACGACGCGACAATCCCGTAGCACGTGATGCCCTCCTGGTCGGAGCCGTTGTCACGTCACTGTCACACACTCTCGCTCGACACCATGATGATGACACTAACAATTTCGCAAGTCCGAGCACTGCCCCAATTGAGTTGCGTGTTTATCTACCGTGTGCTTCTCTCTACTTGACAAAATCCTTGTACCTAACCAGTTTGACTTTGGCTTATGATCGCCGTATCATGATCCACTCGCTGTTGCCTCAACTAGTCCAGTAGAAGTGCTCAAAAACTGCCCGTAGTCCCTCTTGCCGACGGGAACTTTATTCCTTTGTAACCAAACCCCACCTGTTCATTGTGACACCCAGGCTCAGGAATACAACATCTGGGTCTAATTCAACTCGTTGGATTAGAGTTTTTCTTGGACCGTGCATTTCATTATCGATCCAATGACTTGTGTGCGACTACACTAGCAGTTACCTCGCTTACTACTTATCTTATCCTTCTGGCAACTCGATTTTCCATTCCTTAATATCCTCGGCCCTGTGTCCTTCATACTGTACCCGTGGAAGAGGCAACGATCAACAGTTCTCCTGTCCTGAATGAGGCCACAGTCTAGATCCGGATTCCCGATCCGTGGGAAGTTAGTGGCGCTGAGAGATGATGACGGTGTTCATCCGTCGGACAAATCGTTCGTCTCTTCGTTTGGTAAATCCTGATAACCGTAACCGTCACGAATTCCCTCGCAACCTTCCCTCACCCATATCTTTAGAGTGTGCCTTCAGGGCTGGTCGTAGATGTCTCCATTACGTGTACGAACATCACCGGCGGAGGCCTTCGCATTAGTACCGTAGTACAGTATCATAGAACATGGAACAAAAGGGACGCATTGGCGCTTACGTTCTCTTGGCGCTTTTTTCCCAGACGCGTGTTCCTTTATCAAGTAGTGTACCACGACGGTATTAGTGTCCCGACCAAGCCATGCTGCTGGTGACATGCACCAAACCAAAAATAACGTTCCAACTCGTGCGTTATCGCACGGGTCACGGCGGTTGCAGTGGGCAATCTGGGCGATTGCCTCCGCGTGCTTCCTCCCCTTTGGTTGGCAAAAGGGGCCGGGCTTCTCTATTACTCACTCGTGGATCCGCGCCAAGAGCTGTAAATCCTTGGGTCTGCCCGTTTCGCTGTCGGAGTGAACTCGCATCCTTGCTCGCTTCCTTTCCGTTAATCACCAACTCGAAGCGGTGCCCACTAGGTTAAGGTACGAGGCAAACACGGCCTAGCAATCCTATCGACCCAGTTTCTCAAGGTCCTCCCGCGATTACTCGTAAGTGAAACTTTGTTTCTGACCGGGCATCAGCGCTTTACTGAATTCGTCTAGTACTGTAGTCAGAAGCCACCCCATATCTCGATCATATCATTTACACGGCGACCACCAAGCCCTCTCCCATCGAAGGCCGACAACAGCAAGTTCGGTTGCCCCTTTTATCCTTCACAGCTCCGAAACTCTGCAGGTGATCCTTCCACGACACGTCCGCACCTCATCTGACCCAAAATACGTGTCGAGACCCAATGCATGCACCTTTTGATTCGCTCCCTTCTCGCACGTCGTCCATTCAAATTAACCTTCTTGCCTATCATGTGAGCACGGTGGCAATGGTGGGCTTGTTCAAGTCGCGAGCGAGGAAGGATGAGAAGATTCTGTTGACGCTGACAGGCCTACTCTTCCCGCAACGGTGGCGCGCATGTCACTAATCGCATCCGTAATGTCACTACGGAACGTATTTGGCCCATATAGCTCCCGGTTACAGGTCCCCCACATATCGCGCGCGATGTGGGTTGCATGGACGTATTTGAGCTTATCCGCCCTTTTTGATTGCAGATTTTGTGATGATGATCAACTGTCACCAGCCACCAGCGAGTTGTGGGGTCAATCTTCGTCAGGGTGGTACTGATTGCCCTCCACGGCTACGCCAATGAGCAGAAGCCCAGGTGCGCATAATAATGGCAGCTGGACACATAGTTGGTAAACAATCCATGCTGGTAAAAAAACGAACGTGCTGTTGGGGTACCCCTTTTAGGTAGATCTTAATGCTATCTCCTCTCGGACGCAAGCAACGGAAAGGGTGGAAATTACCTAACTCTGCACCCCTGACCTGGAATGCTCTAGGGTTCGAACGTACGGCGGAACGTCCGCAGTATGGTAAAAGACAATCTTTTAGGCTTGGGGGGGCCACAAGTTGTTTTCTTTTTGAGGGGACCTTCCTCTGTAGGCGCATAATTTTTTGACCCCCGAGAATTGGTGGCACGCCGGCATTGAGCGGATGACGGTACAACGGTTTAGGTAATAAACGCGCCTTTGACCCGCCACGTTACATTTGCAATCCCCCACGCGCCTAGTAGAAGTATCAAAAGTAGAAGTATCAAAACACGCCGGTAACATGACACGTGGCAGGACGGGCGGCGCGCTCCCCAACATGTCGGCGTTCAGCAACCCCCTCGAGACAGGTGGTGTTGCTTGGAACCGCGTCGGTGGGATTGACAGGTCCATTTCAGGTACCAGGGCACCAAATTTTATCTTCGCTCGTGGGTTTGAACACTCGAACTTTGCTTCCTGGGGGCTGTGGAACTTACGGAGACAGAGTAAACCGATTTTGAAGCACATGGAGGATCAAGGGAGCTAACCCACAGTGGAGAGAACAAGAAAACAGAAAACGTGGATCAAACTCGAAACTCGATCGACCGGAACTGAGCAAGACCCGACGCAGCCGGTCCGGCAGTTGGCGGTGCCTCATGACCAGAAGGGTCAGCACGGGCATTCCATCACCAACGGCAACGACATCGCTGGAGGGGCTGCATATCCGTCAGGAAGCTCCTAGGGAATACTCCGGGGCCGGTCTCCTTAAGGTTGCCACCCGCACCCCCAAGCAAGAGTAATCAAGCGTGTGGCACTTGCTCACTGCGTGACGCAGCTTGCTCCACTGCAACGAGGTGGCTTTGTGTTATTTTCAAACGCTACGGGAGGGGAGCTTGTGGAACGCAAGCACGTACTGCCAAACTCGCAAAACGCAGCACGCCGGAGCCCCGCGGGCTACGCCTCCATAACAGGATGGGTGCGGATCGGGGGGCATGGGAAGATTACCCTGCACCTCGCGACGTTTTCGAAACAGTCATCTTCCCGAACCTTAAGGTGAGAACTAGTCCAGTAGAACGAACGAACTGCGGAGGTGAGCGGTTGCGAGAGCCCAGGGAGCTTCGCCATGACTGATGCTTTGAAGTTTGAGGAGAGAAACAAGGACCTAGGTCCGCATTTGGGCGCTGAACGGCGCTGGGCGAGTAGCTTCGAATGGAGGCTAGCCCAGAAGGGCAGGGAAAAGGCCGAGGAAAAATTCTAAAAGGCAACCTCAGGCGCGCCTGGACTCTGGAAATCAGCTGGCGTTTGCCTTTGTGGAATCTTCGATAATTATGGGAAAAGGATTTGAGGACGGCGGGGAAACCGTCCATTGGTCGAGCCGCGTTTATGGGCCCACGCGTGAGCAGTACAGCCGTTTCAAGGGTGTCTGTTATAGCACCTCCTTAGCCGGTGTCAATGAACATAGGGCGACGAACAAGAGATCAGCAGATTCCCCTTCCCAGAGAGTCAGTTGCTTCGCTTTGATCCCGTCCTCACAGTCGTAACGTCAAAAACCCAGCGCGCGCTCAGGTGATTTGGTCCTGTCGTTTCCCCCTTCGTCCGCGGTTGACAAAGTTTATACAGTGAACTTCACACCCCCAACAACCACTCTGGGACCCGTTTGCTCTCATAAGCCGCCGCCCTTCTGGAAACTCGGACATCCGCGACAGCCACGCCCCGATCACGCCGCAGTTCGCTCGCCTGACTTACCCGCGCGACATCGCCGCTCACGTACTTCAAGACGCGTTCCCTCCGCCTCCCATCTACGCTCGTGTCTGCCACTGTAGTGTCATGAGCCGTCTTGACTCTCTGGTACAACAACCCCAATCCAGCTCAGACTCTGCTACATACCGGCATCCTCGCTCAGATAAAAGCAGCCCCCATGCCGAGTCGGACGATGGCGCGTCATATAACAACCGTCGCTCGTCCGTAAAGGCGGATGAGATGGCACTAGGTCAGTTCCGCTCAACGGCTCAGTGCTCACTTTACTGACCGTCCCCGTAGAGGACGCTCAGCTGACTTCTCAGGCACTGAACTCTGATGGCACGCCTCGACGGCCCATGAACGCGTTCATGATCTTTGCACGTCGCAGGCGACCCCAGGTCTCTGCGGCCAACCAAACCATGCGTACGGGCGATATCAGCAAGATATTGAGCAAAGAATGGAATTCGATGGATATGGTGAATAGATCCGACCGTGGCGCATCTTCCTACTACTGTACTTACCTGCACGTTCAAGGCGGACAAACAATTCTATCTCGACCAAGCCAAGCGTTTGAAGGAAACCTTCAACTCGAAATACCCCGACTACGTTTACAGGAGGCGACCTAACAATTCTCGTAAGAAGCGCAGGCCAGATGTGACCCCGAACCCATCGTTGCTCGACCCTTCGACTGCAGGTGATAACGGAGATGATTTCCCAGCCGCGCATGACTTTGACTACCAGCCTGCCGACGGGCAGGATCCTGCGCGGGACCTAGCTCCATCGCGTGGTAGCACACATTCCGGCATGACGTCCGGATACGGTGATAATCCCAGCATCCCTTCGCCACATGCAACGCTCTCGCCCTACGGGTTCCCCACCAGCGATTATCCCGCGAGTCACATTCCCGCTTCAGGCCCACGTCTTCCCCACCTTTCATCGATTCACGTTCACGACCACACGCCCTCTGAGATCCCTTCGCTGGCCTCTCTTCCTTCTCACCACTACCCTGACACGTCGATGCATTCCCACGCGTTCCCCTCCCACCCATCTCAGCCCCCCACGAGTGCGCCATCTTCCAGCGCGGGTGGGCCAGGCCACATTACAGGATCTTCCTTTTGGGGAAGCATTCGTGGCGATCATGGGAGGGCCATTCAGCCAGCGTGGACCACGGCGCCGCCTGTGATACCCCCTCTCAACGTTGGAGATCAACTTCGCGAGCGAGCAGCAGCAGCTGTTCACACAAAAAGCGAGGTATATTCTGATCCTTTGCCCCGTCCTTGGTCAACTTCGACCCCCCAGGCCTCTCCGGCCATTTCTAGTGCTTCCTCGCACGTGTCTTCTCAATCTTCTAACAGTTATCCCCTTCAGACACTGTCATCGCCGTTCTTTCCCCCTTCTCACTCGCCTGGAGCTTACCAAAGCTCTACCTCGTCCTCCTCCACTCCCTCGGGTAGCCCAGAAAATTACTACTCGTCAGGTTCTCAGCTTCAGGGAAGCTCGTACGGTGGTAGAGCGGGCGGCGGGTATGAGCAAGCGACCATATACTCGCATCCGGTGCCGCATTCCAGCACATCACATCATACTTCGAGCGCTCATGAGGTGTTACAGGTCCCACAACCACCATCGCGGCCGTCACGGCCATCACTGCACTCGTTAGCGCTCGATTCAGGGATGTCTCCTTTGGGACCTCCTGCATCGGGCAGCGCCACTTATACGAGCTCAAACATGGATCACTGGCGCACAAAAATAGGCGGGCAGTAAATCGTCTCGCCCATCTCTTTGAACCCTTTTTTTTCATGGCCTTGTTGTCGGACTTTGGTACAATTGCTTTCTTGCTATCGTGCTTGCGACTTTCTGAGCTTAGATCACCAGACCATTGGTCATTGCTTGTTTGCTTACTGCTTACTTTCTCTCATCCAGGTCGTTATACCATTTTTGCTCTTATCGCAGGTGTCGTCATCTCAATTTTCCGTGTATCCCTCTACCAACCTTTTCTCGTGTGTCATGTGTAAAACTACTCTTGTTCCCTAGCACGTCATATCGTCTGTTTCATCCTTCAAGTAATTGTTATTCTCGAACTCTGTTCGAATCAACCCCATGAGGCACGCGGAGTTGACCTGGGCGCCCGAAGAATTCTGACGCTAACCGAAGTTTACGCCCGAGAAAATGGCAGAGATATACGCCACGCGCCACGCGACGCAAACCCCTAGGATCAAACGCAGCTGAAGCATGGAATTTTGGGCAACTGTCCGTGCGCCCACGATGTTGCGCTTCTTCGCTGGACGCGGTAAATGCCGACCGTTCTGCGTAAATCGCATCATGAACACGTTTGATTGGATTGGGTTTGGAGGCGAATTACGGATCTATTTGGGGTATAAACGGCGGCGTGATGCGAAACGTCCGAGGCGTGAGAATGGTGCAGAGACCGGGGAGACACGGGCAACCCCTTTGGCCGTGAGTGGAGCAGGAGTGCGGGCGAGGTAGGAAGCTCTGACCTGTATCCATAGCACCGCGATCATGGAAAAAAGGTATGCATACGCTGTACATTGAGGTGCGATTGCCTCAAATTTTTGGACCGCGGAATGAACCGGTTTCAAGGAGGGGGCGCTCAGTTCGAGGTACAGTGGGCCGCGCCCGCGCACCGATGAAGTTTAAAGTAAACAGTTATGGGTAGGAAAACGTAAGAGCTGAGAGACGCGCAGCACGAGAAGTATAGGACGCTCAGGACGCAAGCGCTCGCCGTGGCACTGGGAGCGCTCACCGCAGTGGTGATGATATCGTGATATCAATTTCGCACCATATGCGGTCTGCAACTGGTTAAAGATATGAGGGGTGGAGTTGACGTCATTTATCTTTATCTAGTGATGATGGTAGAACATTGATCATCGATCTGGGATCTCTACAGCTACAGTAGGTCTCAACTGAGGGGATAGATGAATGTCACCAACGCCAACGCTACCTACTCCAATTCAATCCTGAGTGGCCAGCCAATCAGGTTGCGATCGGCTAACAAGTCCAGGATGATTTCCACGTGATGCGCGTCCAGCATCCCGGGCCGGAATATCCCGGCTCTGGTTTACCCGGCCCAAGTCACTTTTGTGCGGTGTGCACCGCTGCTTTTCTCTTTCATATATAACATATTGCATCTTAGCAATACTTCCATCGCCACAATGTCTCATCCGGATCGGGGTATTCATCCCGTCGTTGACTCCACGGCTGTCTTCAAGCAGGGAATATTTAAGAATAAAGTTCTCTTTTGTACCGGTGGTGGTTCTGGTATATGTCGCGTTATGACAGAAGCTGTGGTTCGTAACCCCCCCCCCCTACATATAATTTGTGTTCGTTCGATGTCATCTAATTTAGATGCGACATGGCGCCAATGCCACCATCGTTGGACGAAAGTAAGATCTCAATCTATGTATACAACCTTTTTCCGACATGATCATAGCGAGGAGCGCCTAGAACGGGCGGCCCAAGAACTTTCTACAGCCGCCGGAACTGCCTGCCTCGCTGTCAAGGCGGATGTTAGGGATCCCGGACAGGTTCAGGCCGCTGTTCAGCAGACCATCGATAGGTACGGCAGGATTGATTTCGTCATAAACGGTAGTTGTCACAGGCGCGCTTCTTTATCCATCCCTTGCAATGACCACTGCACCCCAGGCGCCGCAGGGAATTTTCTCGCCCCCATCTCGGGCCTCTCCGAGAAGGGATTCAGGACAGTCATTGAAATTGATACGGTACGCCTATCCTTCTGTGTTCTATACTTCCGATTGCTAACCTCTGCTCTCCCCGGTGAGCTTGGGACGTACCACACCATCAAAGCCACCTTACCCCACGTGAGAGCGTCAAAGGGGTCGTACATCCATGTGAGCGCAACCTTACATTACCGGGGTACGTGCCGCTCTCTCATAGTCTACCCTACCTCAGCATCTAAGTATAGTTTTCAGGCACGCCTTATCAAGTACATCCCTCCGCCGCGAAAGCTGCCGTAGATGCCATATCTGCCGTCCTTGCAGTAGAAGAAGGACCTCATGGTGTACGTTCAAATGTCATCGCCCCAGGTCCTATTACTGGGACAGAGGGCGAGGTTCGCCTCTCGCCTCAGAGCCCCACCGGACGGAATTATTGGCCTGTTCCAACGGGCCGCATGGGAGATCCCAAGGATACTGCCAATGCAGCAGTCTTCCTGTTCAGCGACGCAGCCAGCTTCGTCTCTGGCGGGGTTCTGGTCGTCGATGGTGCTTCTGAACACATCAGAGGACCTATGTTACCATATCCGGACAGCGTTCTTGACCCTGCGTCGACTAAACATCTGATAAAGACCCGGATGTAGGCGAGGGTCACATTTGCGTCTGTAGAATTACCCTGATGTGGTTCGTTTGCGACACCCGCGCGCAGGGGGTACAAGTGTGACTGTGAAGCTCTTGTATAAATACCATACCTTGGTTTTGCTGCAAACAACATGAAAGCGAAGTCAATTGCACACTAGAGCCAGACTTTTGCAGCGTCAGAAATCTGACATCAATAAAGAGTCTAGCATTTCGATATCATGAGTCGGTTTACGGAGAAGGGGTGCGGACGATATATCAACCAGGTTCGGTATGGCTACCTTGCATCGACAACGGACATGAGTCTAGAGTGCTGAACCAAATAGTTGTGGTGACTGCTATGGGCTGTCGTGTCATCGGAAAATTGACGTAGGTTAGCTTTCGTTCAATTTGTACGCATCACGTTCTGGAAGTTCAGAGCGTAGTAGGACATGGTATATCCGTTGATATCGTGGAGAATTAAGTAGTTGGCAGGTCTATATGGGCTATGGTTTATAAGATGCCCGAAACGAACAGGAATCTCCATGAGAAGGGTTGGAGAAGGGTCGCAGCACTAAGAAGCACGCATGCTAAGACCAGTAGTACATTTGAGGAAGGTGGGGGGCCGAGGTGATAGTGGTACGGTATGTCTTAGACAAGCCACGGGCACGCTAATTCCGAGTCGGCTCCTTCAATAATTGGGTGATATATATATATGTGACCCCGATCCATGGCACAGATCAAACGGTGGATGAAATTTCAACCGGATTTAGGAAACGCGGTTGGGTGGGAGCAACTTGAGTACTTGGAACCCTGAGCGGCGTGGGGAAGTGATAACGTTACAGCACCCCATGACATAAAAAAACATAGGAGTTAAAGCGCGTTCGTGTGGAACTTAAAAAGTGGAACTTAAAAATTACTCGAATGTCGCCTGGTCGGTTAGAAATAATAAAGCCGTACCATTTGCAGCGGAGGCGTGGGAGAGAAACATGCAGCCTCAATGATGCATTGAGGCCTAGTGTCATAGTGGCGAACATTCTAGTCATCTAGTTTTACCAAAGGAAGACCTGCAGAGCCTTCTTGCCAAGGTTGCTTGTTTGTAGATAACATGACTCACTTCCTGGTCTCTTATAGAGGGCAAAGGGGTGTGGGAAGGATACGCTCAGGACGAAGGCTTCAAGATATAAAATTTGGCATAGGATTCTTACTTTGCGGTAAGCGGGAGGAGGGGCAATGATTCACAAGGGTTCCGCGGCTGATATGTAGAGTACTGTGCAGCGAGACGTCAGATTGGAATTATGCAACTAAAGAAGACGACCACACCATTGTTACCACGGATAAATGCATCCCCATACCTATTTGTTACAGTTCCATTTACGTGCTCCTCCGTCTGCTCAAGGGCGATATTCATGTATCCATCAAGGCAAGACAATACACCTGACCAAAGTTTGGTCTTCAGCTTGGCTCGAGGTAAATTTGAAGGGCACATACCACGGTAGTCTACTCCAGATGTCAGGCGAACTACGACACGCTTCCCAACGACGTTTTTCAGGAAATCTGTTGGTGATCCGGAGGTGACCGGTGGTTGGGGAGGCGGAGTAGCTTCTGGGGGAGGTGGTGTGTGGTCCATTGGGGAGCGATGAAACCCTAACCCAACCACATTGAGGCGATTGATAAAGCTAAGCCTTAGCCAAGCTTATCACGCCTGAGGCTCCCCGTTCCGTTCCGCTGGAGTCTATCACTCTCGCGTTCATTGCATGTCAAATTCTCCTAAGGAAAATTACGACCCTCGTATCGGTGACGAGGATGCATCTACTCCCAACTCGGATCCGCCTGATCATGCCGAGGCGCAACTCTCACCTATCTCACCCTCTGCACATTCCACGCCTCAACGGGAATCTAATCTCCATCGCGAAAAGGGTAAGGGAGGTGCAATTAGAACTAATTTGTCCCAGCGTTCTATATTCGAGCTGCCCGATTGCTTGCGATGGATTTCAGAAAACTGGACCTTATCCAAATGGAGGCCTGCCATACGTTGCGCGGTCACTGAATGGGCCTCGCTACTCCTCCTTGTCATAAATCCATCATTGCGGGCAATGGGTCAGGTGTGCTGATATGCCATATGCATGGGCTTTTATTTACGGTTCAATAAGGCCTCGTTTTTGATCCTGATTGGTACGTGGACTTTCCACTAGCGAGCGAGACGTTGGTTAGATTTTCTTGTCAGCTGGCATGTTATCACCCCCCAGTGATCCCTTTGTGACCAACACAGAGAGAGAAGTTATCATTCTTTTATGTGTTCTTGTAGCATGGGGGTTAGTACATGGCCATATCGGAACGCACGCTGCTTCATATGCTGCCTTTTGCTCAGATGGGCAAGCTTAGGAATCAAACTCGCCAGTCTAGCGCGTACACATACTGATCACTCCGCCACCATTCAGGATATCTTTTCGGGGGTATACATCGAAGCCGCGGTGAGTTCAACTTACCTACCCAAATTACTGTCTAAACCCGTGTTGCAGCCCTCCGTCATCAATGCCCTTTTTCTTTTCTTTGGCTCTGCATTTTTCTTATACGTCAAGGTACAACAAGGTCCTGGTCCGTTCGCAGTTGCGACTATCCTGGCTTGCATCTGTCTAGGTAGGTCTTTCTCTTCCTCGAATGAGGTGTTCACGGGCTCACCTTCCTATAGACATGGCCTTAACAACGTCAGCTTTATATCCCTATGCATACTACAAGGTCAGCTACGGGTAGATTCGGCTACATTTACTGTATCTAATGAATTATCACAGATTGGACAAAGTGTCGTTATCCCTCTGGCATGTCACTCAGCCCTGGTAATAGTGTCGTCCGTGCTTATTTTCCCTACATCCGTTGCCGCGCAACATACCATACGACTCCGGGCGGTCATAGGTCCACTCGGCGCCACCTTCCACCAACATCTCGCTCTCCTTGGAATACCCACTACCTCTCCAGAATTTTCACCGAAGGATGTGAGAGTCTCGGCGTCGAAAGCTGAGAGCGCCCTTGGACCACTTGCCGCCTCGGCTCGTCTCTTGAGACGTGATATTTCTTGGGCACGTTTTTCTGGGAAGGACATCGATGGCATGCGAGAGAAAGTTCAACATTTGGTCATGCGTGCGCACGGAATGAACGTGTATTTCTCCCTCATAGATCCTACGCGCGAACGATTCCCTGTCACTCCTGCGCTGTCTCACCTTGCTAGCCCTGCAGTGGGAACACCCAATACGTCCCGGCCGTCGTCACCAACTCGAACAGAAGGTCCACAGAGCGTTTCTCCCGCTTGGTCTCGTTCTACGGATGGTTGTGTCCCAGCTGAGGCTGACCAGCACGGAGGACGACCCGCATCACAGCGACGCCCCCATTTTGACGTTGACCATCCGTCACACTCTGTCAAGTCCTATTTACATGGTACTCTGTTTCGTAGGCATCACCTCCGTCACTCGCATATTTCTTCGTTCTCGGGCGTCCATCATCATCATCACCACCACCACCACGACAATCTCCGTGAGCAGGTTGTGGGTGTGTTCGAGTCCCAGCGGTACCTCGATCTCGAGTCCCACCACTTTGCTCACCCTCAGGCGGCGCACTATACTGAACGGACGGCTACCCTTCTTCGCCAAAGCTGCGAGCCACTACTCCGGGCGTGTCATTTAGGTCTCGGGGAGCTCGACTCGTGGCTTCGTACTTCGCGACACAAACGCTGGGTATTCTGGTGGGGTGGTAACAAGCGCTCGAGTATCCAACACGAGCGTCTCCATGCTCTAAACGAGGCGTGCGACGAACTCGCGAGGGCAGTAGAAGCATTTCGAACATCCCTCAGGCTCGTCATTTCCGATCCTTAGCGCTTAGCCTTTGATTATGACTGTAATAGGTATATGGTTCTGGAGCCGTATCGCGAGGCGTTTAGCGACAAGCACGAAGGGTGTATGACGGGAGGAGACATTCCGTCCCATCGCTTTCTCTTCCATGCTTACACCTACCAGTACCATCTTATGCAGTTCTCAATCACTCTGATAAGTACTGTAAGTACCACCTTTACGTACTTTGTTCATCCTGAAAGGCCCCTGTCAGCTCGAATATATCACGAACCTCGAAAACGAGCGGATGAAGACTCGGATTTGGCTTCCCTTGGTGTCCTTTCACGACTTTTTCCTTTGGAGTATATGGGATCACAGTGTCAATCTTGAGCAGGAGGATGACGAAAACCCGAGTTAGTCCCGCACACTACGCGTTTAGTCCAGAATTACTGACCCATGGCAGATGTTGTACAGGGAAAGGAAGGGCTTTCTGGTGACCTCGGGGAGGCACAACAGCGCGACCCGGACGCGCTTCCCCCGGAGAATTTATTCGAAGTGATTATGGATGTCCTTTATCATGCGTTTCGAGGAATCTCCCGCGGAAATCAACTCTTCGCGATCAAAGCTGGCATTCTCACTAGTCAGTCCCTGTGGTTCGGATTCGACGACTGTATAATGTAATCCTTTCGGGACAGCGCTTCTCAGCATTCCTTCGTTCATTACATCGTCTGCTTCTTTCGCCTATGGTACGTTCTGGGAAATTACGGGTATCTGCCCTCCCAGGTGCTGATTGTATTCTTTGTTAGGCGAGCGGTTCAGTTGGGCTATGTACAATAAGTTACTCGGTCTCTAGTATCGTCCCTGACCTCTTGCACGTGTAGCTTCATGGGACAGCTCACCCTTGGGCGCTTTCGTGGAGACACTACATTCGCCCTCGTGGCCCGGATCGTCAGTACGTTCGCGGGAGGTTTGACTGGCGCAGCGATCTGGTACATTTCCACGGGTTCAGGTCAGGGCAATCCGTACGGCCTTGCTCTGACCTGTGCCATTGCTTTTCCGTTTTTCTTCTATGGGAGGCTCTACTGGCCCGGACCGCAGCTCTCGAACATGATATTTTTCACAACCGTTGCATTAGTGAGTATCCATCTTCGGAAGCGGCCAACGGGGCTGACTCCCTCGCTCCCGTTCAGGTGGTCGGGTACTCGTGGCAGAATACTCATTACCACGTTGGCAGGTTTTTGTACTACGGGATAAACCTCGCCTGGGTGCGTGGCTCCGAACGTGCTGTCTGCCTCTCTGATCATCGCCGCTGTCGCTGTAGAGGCGGTTTGTCCTGGTGTGTGGGGGGTATTTGCAGCATTGTAAGTTTTACCTGCTACTGGCCCGTGTACTCGGCTATACGCACTTTCCGCAGCATTTTCTCTTTCCTCCCTCCTTCTACCACCCTTCGCAGTTACCAGCGACAGAGCCTTGCCACCACCGCTTCGGGAATCGGCTCAGCATACTGTTTGATCGTGTCATACGCCACATCTCCCCACATTGAAGACCCACAACATGTGATTCAGGACTTGATCGCAATCCGCTTGAAACTCAAACGTTCCATTGTTTTAAGTGCTAATATTATCTATGAGGTGAGTCGTGACTTATGCAAGATCTTTCCACTCCCCGCTGAGGTAACTTCACAGTTTTCCTTGCGCGGTCGATGGCCGGCGGAAAGGTACCAGAAGATCCTGGAAATCCAGCTGTACATCAACCTAACTCTCCATCTGGAAGTGATATTCCACTGACGGTTAATTTCCAGCGAAATTGCCTACTTTCTTTCGCATCTGGTGTCGGTGCTGCAGCAACTCGAACCGGCGTGGACCCGAGCGTTCCTGCGCCGTACTCGGTTTGTGGACCCCGACTTTCAAGGGGATGTTCTTGCCGTCATCAGTAAAAGAACTACAACTAGGATGAAGGTACACCACTGACATACGTTATTGTCTAGGTATGATATCGACCGCTCTCCGCACTGGTACACCGCTGCCTCAGATCACACCGTGCCCTCTGCTTGATCGGTTTATGCTCTATCACCACGGGCTGAATGTAATGCGCAATGAAGACGATGACGACTATGGACTTCCGCGAACAATGTCGATGGATGTACTCGAAAACGAGCAATACATGTAAGTCTGGTAGTGGCCATTGTTGTTTCTGCCAACACCACTCCTACTTTTCAGGTGTTACTGCGTCGGGGTATCAACATCTTTTGGTATCGTGACGCGTTTTGACCGATTAATGCACGCGACGAAGGAGCTTGTTGGTGAGCAGTATCACATTCACGGTGTAGGGCATATATCAAAGGTGGGGAGTACGACGGAAGTAAGCTTTGGCCCGAATTCGCTGCGGCCGATACACGATGCATAAACTTCATAGGATGGGCCTGAGCCATTTTTGTAAGAAGACAAATCGAATTGGATTCCTGTAATGATGTTGAGTCGACATTGATCAAATCAACGTGTTGAGCAGATCAGAGTCGAGTCTGACACAGACAACTCCGGTGACGGCAGGCGTACGCGTGGAAATCAAGGGTGACGGCGAGGTTACGGCTATTTTTCCCTGACCACCACGATGTCTGTGCCCGACTCAGAGCTGCTCCACTTCATACTTATTTCTCCTTCTCATACCACCGAAGCGAAGGGACTCCTATACGAGAGGATTCACTTGTTGAGGCCTAGATACGGGCCATCACAACTCTACCTTCGAAATTGCAAACACACTTCACGGTGCACGAGGGCACGCCGTCCGGTCTTCCGCATGAACAGCTGCAGCGTGATTGCGTCGTTTCGCCAGCGAATTCATTCGGTATCATGGACGGGGGGTTAGCCATATATCTCCTCGAACCCCTAGCATTCTCACCTCTACCTACCCCTTGCCAATGAGTAAATTGGTACCGGGGATGATATGACCTTGCCTTGCGCTCTCCCTCACACTCTACGGGGGGGATTCGGCACCCAGACCCTCTCTCGCCACGTGCAGCGAGCTCTGTGTGCTCGATGGCATGGCTGCCTGCCTGACCCCAGGGTCGTGCCACATAACGCCACTACTCCCCCGTGACGTAGAGGGGAGGAGGGACGGAAATCCGTTCGGCGCGTCCATGGATGTTCGGTAGTATCAAAATCTTGTGTACAACATGGTGTGGTGCTTGCTGGTCGAGTCAGATGATGGCATACCTAGTTCGTGGCCACTACATGGAAACGGGGAATGCACATGACAAGATGACGATCGAGCGCGTGCTGATGACTGGGTTGGGGACAGGTTACGGGCAAGTGAGTGCGGCATGCTCCGCCCAGCCAGTATGATACTAACAACTGCAATCGGAAACTTTGCACAAGGCGTGCCAGGGGATGCTCACTGGGAAAACGTCGACAGTTTGCTCAAGAAAGTCAATGCTACTCTTGATATCTGAATCAAATCATGCTGATATATGCTTGTATCAATCCATTCCATGTACATCTAAATATCACGACTGTATCCACTGGCTGCTGAGCCTGTAGCTGTCCAGTGGACTTCGACTCCCCACCGCCTCAAGGTTATAGCTTCCTCCTCTGTTATTGGGCGACATCCTTCTACAGACACCTGCTCAACCTTTGCGAGTCGTCGTTCGTCGTTTGTGCACAAAGCCTGCCGGGGTAATACTCCCGCAGTGGAGATATGCGCACCCTTGGGTAGTGGTTTAATCGGGCGCTTTCCTCCGAGTCCATCACGTGAGGCGATCTCTTCCTCAGACGCAAAGCCGTTCCGCAACTTGACAAGGCGCGTAAGGGTGGCCAACTCGACCCCGTCGCAGTACCAGAGCTGGATGTGGCGCAGGCGGGCACACAAGCGCACCTCAACAGAACGCGTCGCGGCAAGGGCATCGAGCAGGGCAGCGATGCCGAGAATGAAGTTGCAGTCGAGGCGCTGAAGGGACGGCATGTATCCGAGCATTAGAGAGGCTTGTTCAGGAGGGATTGCGAAACCAGAGAGCAAGAGGTGTGTCAAGTGTGGCATGCGTGGATCACGGAATATGCTTTCTAATCGTGGCAGTGGGGGCAACTGCCCCAAGTCATGACCAGGCAAGCGTGGGTCTACCTGACGGGACTGATTTCCGTTGGACAACGAAAGTGTCTCGAGGGCTGGAAAGTAGAGCCGGAGGAATGGGCTACGTAGTGCGTCACTTGAGGGGCAGTCCGCACGGAGAACCTTGAGGTTCAATAGCTCGAGAACTGGTTGGATGGCTGCACTGTCCATCACTTGAACGAAGGTAGGATGTAGCCACGCAGCTAGTTTCTTGCACTTGCTCGGACTGGCGAACGCGACATCGAGGACCTCAAGTCGTGGGGTGGGGAAATACATGAAAAGGAAGTGCAACGTTTCAGGGTGCACGTCAGTCCACTCTAGCTCACGAAGATGCTCGAGCAGAACGGGCGGGAGAGCTCTGGAATTATCAGCGCGCCAAGTCGTATCATCCTCCCAGTAATTCAGGGGTTGGAGGCTCGTGTCGAGTGGAAGAGAAAAAACGGGGCCGGCGCGGAGGAGAGCGAGCCGCTCAACGCGTGGCGCACAGGCCAGCAGCCGCACAAAGTACGGAAGGCGTAGGGACGCGAAGCGTCCTAAGAGCGGCGCGTCGAGCGTGAGCGTAATTTCACGCAACGCAGGGAGCTGCCCGAGTGCAACGCCTGCAAGCGGGATGTCACGCAGGGTCAGAGCTCGCAGGGTTGGGAAGCGATGCGTGCGCCAAGGATTGCAATACACCCGTTCGGGGTGGTTCCATCGCAGATCATCGTATAACTTTGCGGGAGTGGAAGATTGGAGTGCCAGTTCGAGTGATTCGAGAGACTCAAAGCCGGGTGAGTGGTTGTGGAGATAAGCGAGGGCATCAATGATGATATCGTGGTTTCCGTGGATATAAAGAGAACAGAGTGGAGGGAATGCATTGAGGACACAAGACTCGCCGGGTCGCTGACGTTTCCACTCGCGAAGCGCTGTCAGGTACGTGGGGGTAGGCGGCGGGGCATCGTTTCTGTTGCTCGGGGATGGGGCGACGGTGTAGAAAACTTCAGTAGGAATACCCTTGGATCGGTCAAGAAATGTCTGAGTGGCAGGACTTAGAGAGCCCCGAAATGATATGTCTGAAGGGGTGAGAACGACGCGTCGCCAAAGAGTAGGCGTGGAAAGTGCTATGTCTCGCCATCTCTGGCACACATGCGAGAAATTGAGGGGGGTGGTGTCCAATGTTGAGTGGATAAGATCGAGGGGATCATGTGTGGCGAAGACAAAGATGTAGACGAGAAGTTCTGGGGGGAGCGAGTGAAACGGGATGATGCGGTCCTTCTCAACTTGGTTGCGTCCGGCCTCGAGGATGTGCATTTCGAGGGTGAGAGCGTTGAGGAGAGACCGAAGTTCCGACTCTCGGCGCTGGAGCAGGTCGTTCTGCCCAGCAAGTACCGCGGCGTTCTTGTCGATGTAATCTCTGCTCAAGCGAGGCATTGATTTGGGCGGCAGTTCGACTCTGCTCAACACCCGGGAATATGTACTAGTGACGAGGACATCATCAATTCGTGAAACATGGATACCCCTATACAAAACTAATTGCTGCAAGCACAGATCTCCCCTCCACCAGGGGGGCATGTGTCCAGCGCGCTGTGGTTCGTGTCTGCTCTGACTTACTCCAAACAGGTCATCATGGTATGAGGTCACAAACTAGAGCAGGCTGCAGTTATATATCCGCCCCTGAGTCATATGCAGGGACTGCATGAAGCACTAGCACAGGTCTTACAAACTGGCGTGGCGTGCGGAAATTTCCATATTTCCATGTTGCCTTCTTACAACGGGCATCCAAGTGAAGCACAGTAGATCTATGACCGGGATGGGACAGGGGGACCTGAGCTAATTGAACGCAGTTATGATTGTAGTTATTTCGAGGGGTCTCATCTTGTAACGAGATGATCGCGGACAGGGGGCAATCTGAGGGCTTGAAATAGGCATTAACGACCATTAACGATCGAATTCAGCCGACTAGACAACCAACCACGACAACGACAACAGGAGCCTATCATGCTTTGCAAAGTTATATAATAAAACGTGTTGTCACGATCCACACCCACAACCATTCCAGTGGATGGACATAGCTGATGAGGAACGAGTGTGGAATGCACACGGAAGTGCATCTACTAGACTATATCAATGGATCCGGTGTGCATCTAGGATCTACGATATCTCTGCTCAATTGTGCGTTGACGATGCTTAGATAGGTATCTATCACACTCGGCAAGTCAGTCACTTCCCAAAGGGGCTCGGGAGACATACTCCACACAAGGCTGACAACGCCAACAAAAACGAAGCGAAATTGTGGAGGCACAAGTGTGAAATTGATTGCCTGCGTGGGGGTATACACCATCCTTCGAGTGCAATGGAGTTGGTCAGATTGGGAAGACAATCGAAGGAGATGAGGATCACTCACCAGCCCCGCACTAGGGTAGGCGCATACTTCTGTGGGTGGAGTGGGGTCAACACACAGTTGGATATCGGAGTGAGAAAGAAGACACACCGTGTTCAGACTATCGACAACACCAGATATACCCTTGCCTTCTATAAGGGGCATTGAAGTAAAGAACAAACCCACGACGACTGCCGGGCAGATTGAGCACCAATATCATGGACATGGTGGGTTACGAAGAACGAACGGGGTGCCATCAGCGTCTGATCCAACCACGTCTGTAGATAGTGGATGGTCAGCGCGGTCAGCAGCAAGGGGCCGCGCAGGTGGGTACGCGCACGCGATAGATCACGGCCTTAGTAGAGGTTGCAAAGCGCAGCCGGTTGAGAAACGCGATCCATATTGATACTGGAGGCCCAAGTAAGCAGCCTTGCAAACAGCGATGGGACGTTATAAGCAGACGCGATGACAAGATACGCGTGTCAAAGGTTACCTCCATAAAATGTGAGACGTGCCGTTCGCAAAAACTACATCAAATATAGGTGGGATAGAGATGGACGGGATGCGGTAACACGCACATCATGTTTTACACGCTTTCGCTCGAGAACTTGTTGGGCGATGATATCGCCAGAGGTGAAAAGAATAGCTGAGGTCGCGCATTGAGTGGCCAATGGCCTTTTCAGGTTTAGTTTACTAGGGATCATAAACTTAAAGGCATAGGTGCATCTATCTGGAAACTAACTTGAAAGAGCGGAATAAAGACGCCATAACTGGTCCTGAGTCCTGCGATTACCGTCCCGTCTTCCTCTCTTCCTCGACGGTCGAAGCCTCGACGTGGCCGGCCTGCGTGGTCGGCAATTTCCGTCCAAGGTTCGAAGGGAATTATGTAATGCAGTGAGTGTGTTAGCAGATGCCAATTTTCATCGTTTTCTCCACCGCCACGTCCGTTCCTCACGTTATTTCCACAGTGAAGCATTAACTTGCTTTACAATCCTCCAGGTTGTCTCCAGGTTGTACATTATAGGTGGTTGTCATGTCACAGCAGGTTTCGCAGCAATATGCATGTGCGTAACATTTTTTGCCTAGCCTCTCTCTTCCGTTTCGGGGGGACGGGTGCTTATCTTGCAACTCGGCCTCCCGAGCTTCTCGTCCGCCTAGCTCTGCGCCAAGACCTAGGTGCTCTATCGCAATCTTATCACGTTCTTTTTGTTTCCTATACTGATCCTAGCTTTGTAGTCCGTGCCCAAAAATCTGTTGGCCTCATTGGCGGATCTCCTACCTATGATCGTATCGAGGCTTTCCACTCTCCAGATGCCGCAGCCCGCACATTCCAGTACAGCCAAGATGGGAGGCTCTTTGCGCTTGCTGTGCCGTCCGGGTGGGTCACGATGCAGTACTTATCGATATGCGTCACTTACCCTCTAGGTTCCAGCGTGCGCATCCATCAAGCGGAGACGGGTGTTCTACTCCAAGAACTCGCACTTCCTAATGTTGTTGAGCTCAGATTTTCTCCCCGCGGGACATACCTTTCTACCTGGGAGCGTCATGTCAAGCTCGAAGATGGTAGTCAGCACAAGAACCTGCGCGTCTTTTCGGCCTCCACAGGCGAGGAGCTTATTTCCTTTTCTCAAAAGTCCCAAGATGTCTGGGGTGTTCAGTACACTATTTCCGAATCCCATGCCATTCGCCTGGTTGGTTCGGAGATTCAGGTTTTCAATCCGGCAGAGTGGGGGACAGGCATCATTGACAGACTAAAGGTCGAGGGGGCATCCGCTATCACGCTCAGTCCTGGCCTCAATCCCTCCGTCGCAATTTTTGTCGCTGAAAAGAAGGGACAGCCCGCGAACGTTCGCATTCACGCATTACTTAACCTGAATGCTCCACCTACCTGTCAGAAGGTGTTCTTCAAAGCGGAGAGATCCCAGATAAAGTGGAACAACCTTGGGACTCAGGTCCTTGTTCTCACACAGACGGATGTTGATAACACCAACAAAAGTTACTACGGCCAGTCTGGACTTTATTTGCTCAGTGCTGCTGGGAATTTCGACTGTCGCATCTCTCTTGATAAGGAGGGCCCGATTCACGATTTTGCCTGGAGTCCAAATTCAAAGGAGTTCGGAGTCGTGTACGGCTGTAAGGTCGTCTGTGTAGCCTTTGGATACTTTATCTGATGACTTCTTTTCAGTTATGCCTGCCCGGGTTATGCTTTTCGATCAGCGCGTTCGAACGTTGCACGACTTCGGCACTTCTTTCTCCAACTACATATCATTCAACCCTCAGTCGCGACTGCTTCTTCTGGGAGGCTTCGGTAATCTCGCCGGAAAAATTGATATTTTCGACAGACGTTCCCTTACCAAAATTTCAACTATTGATGCCTCCAATACGTCGCACTGCGAGTGGTCCGCGGACGGCAAATTTATCCTCACTGCTACACTCTCTCCGCGTCTGCGTGTTGATAATGGGATTAAAATATGGTATTTGCTCGGCCAGCTCGTCCATGTCCAGGATTGCGAAGAGCTCTATCAGGCAAGCTGGCGCCCCGCTCTCATTGATGCATTACCCCCGTTCCCATCTGTGCTTCCACCTGCACCAGCGCCGTCTGCAAGTGTCCAAGCTGCGGCGGCTAGTGCAAAACCTTCTCCCGCTCGACCCTCAGGTGCCTATCGTCCCCCCGGGGCCCGTGGGCAAGGTGCCTCTCTTGCGTATAGCCGTGAGGAGGACAGTGGTTCTCCGGTGGGTACCCCCCGTGGTAGTGGCACAGCAACTCCCACACGCCAGGGCCGCTCACCTGCGTCACTGCCGAACGGTCAAGGACGTCGACATATTCCCGGTGCCCCTACCTCCCCTCCTAATCCTGACAGTGGGAAGCCGCGCAAACGTAAGGGCCCCAAAGAGAAGGGTGAGCGGGGTGAGAGGCGTGACGGAGGGCTTGGACTTGAATCTTCAGCTGCTGTAACACCAGTTCTTGAGGTTAATAGTAGTGATCTCGCGACCAATGATGGTTCCGTGCCGCCGACCCCTGGGGTGGAGTCGCTTGACCCCGTGCAAAAGAAGGTTCGGAATCTCAGCAAAAAGGTAAGCGGATTGCCTCTGCGTCTGAATACAGCTCCTCTAATACTGTGGGGTTTGTTCCTTTAGCTAAAGGCCATTGACGAGCTTAAGGAAAAGGCAGGACGTGGTGAGCGCCTCGAGGTGACCCAGCTTAAAAAGATTGAGAGTGAGGTGGACATACGAAAGGAACTTGCAGCTTTGAGTGTTTTATCTTGAGCTGCCATTGTGTATTCATGTAGATAATGTAGCGTAGAGGGATTTATGAAAAGCTCTTAAAATACTGCTGATACAGTCGACACCCTCTTCTCCCATATGTCCCCATTATACCTCAGCCGCATGGGATATGATCACCTGTTTGCATAATTCGTGGAGGGGTGACGTGACCAGTGTGACGCAACCAGCTTCTAAATTATAACACGCGTTTCCCACGGGGGTAATGGACGGACCGATGCCAAAGGATCGATTTCTCTCATTTTTTTTCTTGGGAAAGCATTGTATTGTATTTTAGTTTTACATCTTATGTCAAATATACATACGGCCGTACCCGTAATACGGTACGGTGAACAGCCCTAGCCGGCGCCCGCGCCTCATGGAAGGGGTCTCCGAACTACAGCCTGACTGTCCCCGGCTTCTTTCACCAATCTCTTCAGTTCCCCAAGTCTTGTTTCATATTCAACGTGACAGAGCCATGCCTTCACAGAAGAAAGCAAGCTCAAAAAATAAAAAGTCTGATGTAAGAACCCGGCAGCAAAAAGCGGCTGACACCAGAAAAGCCAACAAGGCCATTGAAGAGAGGAAAGCTCGGGAACTACAGGAAGGATGTGAGCAAAACTCCTACCTCTGACTGAATTGGCAGCTGGACTCTAACATGACTGCTAACGAATGGCAGTAGCGCCTCATCATGCAAAACAGGCCGCCCAGCCAGGTATGTATTTGGCGTTTGTTGCGGACATTGCTGCTGCTGATCACGTTTAATCCTCCTCCAGTATGGCAGCCTGCGGCAGACCGAAAACGCAAGTCATCGGGCGAAAAACAAGATGCTGACTCAGAGGCAAAGCGCCTGAAGACTCGGGACACTGACGGTGAGATTGACCACATATAGTGTTTCAGCTATGGCCTCTCCGGATACTTACTGTCCGTGGTATGTTGATAGGTCAAGACAAAAAACAAACCGAGAAAACCAAAGGAACAAATGACAGGGGTGAGTTCACTACATCACCCCGAGTATAATCATTAATTATCCTTCTATGGCCTGCAGAGAGGTTCTTTGTGCCGGGATTGGAAGAATCTGATAGTGACACCGCTATACCCCCAGAGGCGGAACCCAGTACGCGTTTCCGCCTGTAGTGTTGTGACTCAGACGTGGCCTTCCCCCACTCATGTGACCCTATTTTCACAAACAGTAGAGCCTACAGGGGCCCAGCAAGTTATCGCTTGTGAAAGTGAATCATGTGAGGAAGACATGGTGAGACCGGTGCCAATAATGGTCAAGTCTGGTGCGTATGAGCACAACAATACATCTCGGGTGTTGCGCACTGACTTTACTATGTTTCAATAGTCAAAGGAACGAAGTTCAACGGTAAAGCGGCTCAGAAATGTGAGTTTGTTCATCATATGTGAATTGTTGCACTTACAACATCCTGGTGTAAGCTCCTCAACAACACATCATAGACAGTGGTTCCGGCAATGATCCAGAAGGTAAAGGTAGTTTGGCAAATCGCTCCTTACACACAGAAGATGCAGATGACGGAGAATGTATGGATGTTGATGAAGATAACGACCTTGAAGGGAAGGATACGGCTTCCCTCGAGGTCATATTCAAGGCTGGGGTATGTCTATTTCACGAATGTTCTTGCAATAAACATTGGGTGACTTTTTCTTCAGTGTCCGTCTTGGGCCAGTCGAAAAGGGCGGGCACTGTTATTCGACGATGACAATGATGTCATAGAAGTTGCGGACACCCTTTCCCACAAATCCTGGCCAAAGCATCGTGAATCTGGGTCTACATTCTTTTCAGACGGCGATCTGGACGAAGAATACATGGCCAAGGGATTGAAACCAGGGGCTGGACCGCACAGACGTCTCGGAGACCTTCCACCTCAAGGAGGGCCCGGACCAGCCTCTAAGCCAGCGAAGAAAATGCTCTGCCAAGAGGCGTATGGCTTTGAGGTTTTTACTCTTTTCTTCTCGTATGAATCGTTTATATCCAATGCGTTTTATTAGAAACCTGAGTGGGAAGAGTCTGCCGCTGAGCCCACAGATGAAGGAACCATCACTGCTACCACTGAGCCATGGCCGCCTGAAGCCTGCATCGCTCATCCTATCTCGGGTGAGCTTAAGCTCAGGGATCAACACCCCAAACTTGCACGTGTCGTACGTGGCGGCATTCAAGCTCTTTTTAAACACATCCTTTTTAGCCATTCCTATCCTACTTTCGAGTCTCGCACTTCGCTCGCGCGACAATGGCTTTATGCCGCCGCGAAAGTGGAGAAAGCCGATGCTATCAGCTTGCGAGTGAAGGAAGATAATGCCTTTGTTTGTAACTTACAAGACCTGGTATCTCTCACTCCCTATTCGTTTTCATGTGCTAATAAGGTGAATTTGCGCTAGGTTTTTACTCGTGCCAGTAAACTCCGTTCCAGTTTTAAGGAGACTGCCTCGAAGGGTGTGACGGCTTGTTACAACCTCGGTGGCCTTGATGCCATACAAATCGCCAAATGTGTAGAAGAATGGCTCAAAGATGATCGGTATATTTTCCCGCAGGTAGAAGGCGTAAGTACATCTCTCCGGCTTGTCAATTATCCTTATGTGAACTGAGTCGCAGGTGACAAAACTGGACCTTTATAATCCATTCAATAACAATATGATCATTTTGATTCTTCGTGATGTCTTCCACAAGGACACTTCTTTTATCACTATGCATCAGGACCTCTTCGTCTCAGCTCATGATACCCGTTCGGAACCTGAACTGCCTGATTCTATGGTTGCGCTCGCAGCTACCGCGGTTTGTTTTTCATCTTCTGATTAAACATTTAGCTAATTAGGTTCTTGAATAGGCCTATGGCGCATTATATGAATGGCACCAAGGTGGACATCAAATTATACCGTTCACACAGGCCGCCTACGAGGACGTTTACGAAGGTCACATCAGTACATTAGAGAAATTCCGAAAGCAGTACCCAAATCGATGTCACCGTGTGATGTCTGCGCTTTATAATGCGGTAATGTCTGTGCATTTCATTATGCAGGCGGAAGTTTCTATCACTGACAATTGTTTTCAGTAAATCTTCTCCCCAGTCGACCTCCACTCCAGGGTCTGCTTTCTCTATGTTATGTCTCATTGATAAGGATGATGAGTGATTTCTTTCATACTTGCCTTGATGACCTGCGTTGTTTCCCAATTGATCTTGGGCCCCTAACAGCAATCAACATATTAGGGCTGTTCTGTTCACTGTACTGTATTCACTGTAGGCAACCTAATAATAATAACACAATGACACTTCCTGAATTAATATATGAGGCCGAGTCCAAGTGTATCATTTCTCCAGAGGGGTGCACACATCAGCAAATTGCGAGTCAGCTGTCCAGTGCTAGACAGACTCCCCAGTGTGCCACAGATCCCCAGCACCCACAGTGTAACTGGCTAGGAGGGATGGTAAGGCATTGCACTCCTGTAAGTTCGAGAACCAGCCATGTATGTGTCATAGTGGAGTGGTCGTGCATGTGATAGTCTCAGCCTGGGTCTAGCTCCTGTATGATATCATAGTGGTATTGCAAACTATAAGGAAGTTAGGTGAGAAATCGTGGATGTGTGTGTATTGTCTGTAGGGACAATGTAGACTCAGTCTCATGTGTACGGCACGATAGCTATGATTGTTATTTACCTGTAGGGACAATGTAGACTATAGGGTGTGTCAATAGAAGGTATGGTACTGTGAAATGGGAATGCTCACCTCAGTCTTGCACATATGGCATGATAGCTGAGGTGATAGCTATTCTATGTCTGAGCTATTTATCTAGGTGCGGCCTTTAGGCCCCAAGGGTATGGTATATGCTAGTAAACTACATGACTAGCTACTTGTAGAGTAGTGCAGGGGCAGCATAGTCCCCATGTACAGTGTCTGTATATCTGTGTATCTGTGTATCTGTGTATATACTGTGTGTTAAGTGCTATGGTATATGTATGTACTTTATCTATGTGAGCCTGATCCATTCCGGTGCTCCAATGCTCCAATCTGAGCTCACAAACAACAAGTGGAGTAGTGTTGTTGTAGTAGCATAAATACAGACTGCTTATCATCACCTTGACAGTAAGTTGAGTCTCCTGTCTCAATTTTGATGAAGTGCAGCTGAAGAGGGTGTTCACACAGAGAAAGAACTCTGTAGGAGATGAGATGTCTTGCTCACTCCCAAGGGTGTATTTATAGTCCCTATGGTCTACGTATGTCTATAAACCCTTAAGGGGTGAGTACAGGTGTCCACTATATCACATAACTACAATATTCTACATATGGACAAGTCCAATGAGTCCGCACATACCCTGAGCCCTCAGAAGGGGTACGTGTAAGCGTAGAACCATACTAAAAGGTCTGTATGTGACTGTAACTAACTGATTGTAAAGACAGTAGGTAAAGTGTCAATCTGAAACAGTTCAATCATACAGTAATTAGGTCAGATAACAAAAGAGAGTTCTTAGATCAGCCATAAGGGCGTAATCACATTGTTCTAGGGTATCGTACATATGTAGGTGTCCATGCAGTCCATGTGCTGACATGTGCTCACTAAGTCTGTAATTGTCCTGGAGCATTAAGTGCCCCTTGTAATGTCTGGGCCAGTTCTACTGAACCCCTGAGCATGAGACTGTCTGGTCCAGGCATAGCTGCGCAGACGTTCCATCTCAACAAATTTCAGCATTGTTCTTGTGCTATTATCCAGGGTGGCCTCTGAGATATACATTAAGGTGGTAACCCTTCTCTAAAAGTGTCATGGCCTGATGACAGCTGGTAAGGACTTGTAATACAAATACAAGTACCTACCTGTACAATTTCTTTTCTCTTTCTTGGTACCCTCCTTTCTACTTGATATGCACCCCATTTTCCACTATGTACTTGCTGTGGCACAGTCCCTTAAAGGACATGTCACCTCCTACCCTACCTTACTGTGGATTACTGTACTATTTACTACAAATACTGCATATGTGCAGCATCCAGAAGTGCAGCAAGCACAGCCTCAGTTTCTGGTAGTATATAAAGGTCCTAAAGTTCTGAGGACCAGCCTTAAGCTTGGTCTCTTATGCAATCTAGGACTTGAAGCTTCACAGAACCAGATCAGAAGGAAGTGGCTTCCTTCTGCCCAGAACTCCCCTTTGAGCTCTATCACAGCCCTCAAGGGGAACACCCCCAGAAAGCTTAGAATCTGTTCAATACAGGACTTTAGCCTCATATAGAAGGGAGTGCCTCCCTAGTCTAAGAGCAATTATTCCATTCAACTCTTTTACCACTCTTATCTCTGAAGAGATTGAAGCTAAGACAGCTGTCACTGAGAGTAACGTGATTAACACCATCCTTATTGAAGGACACAGACTGTATGAAGACACAGAGTCTTCATCAATATTTTAGACCAACAACATCAGGAAAAGTGTCAGTACTTTGTCTTTTTGAAATTGTCTTATTTGTGCCTTTTTGTACTTTGTCTTTTCAAATGTGTCTTTCTTTGTCCTTTCTGTACTTTATCTTTTATAAAATTACATGTACTTTTCTCCCAACTATTATGACTTTGTTAAAGCATGGAATGACTTATTTTGAGCATAGAATGACTTTTTTGAGTATAGAATGACTTTCTGCAACATACATCAGGAAAAACCTTATTTGTAAATTTCTCAACATTCTCCAAATCTAACCTAAAATTTAGCAAACTAAACAAAAATAGTCAAAACCCAACATATCCTAAGTATATTTGTAAAAGTGAACATATATTTGTAACATTGAACATATATTTGTAAAATTGAGCATATATCTGTAAATCTAACATATATTGTAAAATTCAACATATATTCATAACATTCAATAAATCAGTTTCTCTGTTGTACTAAATGATAAAGGTTAATGAACAACTCGACTTAGCAATTTCTGCCACAGGAAATGCATGTGACTGCATTTCTGCAAGTAATATGTTTCATTTTTATTATTTTCACATTGAATAAAATGACTTATCAAAAGGGTTTTGCCATGATAAGGCTTATCCTATGGCAAGTGCCGCACTTAGCCAAACTACAGGGCCCGTGACATAACATAATTTGATGTGGAAAGTAGCCAACTGTTGGTCTGCCATGCCTGTGAGAATCAACTGTGAAAAAAAAGCTAGCTGGAACCAGGCGAGTGGGCATAAAATGGCATGGAAACACCATGTCACATGTAGAACAGACTTGTTGTGTTTCCAAACCTGAACAAGACCTGTGCCTGCTGCCTGTGTCCACCATGCTCACCCACCTGCACCATGTGTGTGAGTCAATTTTTTCTGCCTCTTTGTCACCGGCGAGAGCAGTGACACTTAGACGGCATCAGTATCCGCTATATTGAGGGAAATGTCTGGTAACTCAGCGGACGCGCCCACTGTATTCGGTGGGAAGTAGCTCTCGGTACTCTCGAGAGACTTGTTGATAGTACTAGAATTGGAATCGATGCTTGGGGTGCCAGCAACGTGAGGCACGCAAAGAACGAAGCACAAGAACCCTAGGAAAGCTAAACAAGCCACGGCTTTGCCTAGAGACAATAACTTGAAGTCACTACTCCTGTATAGACAAGGAGACTCGACTTAGAGTCGAGTCTCTGCACGCGCACGCATACAAGTACTACTTGGTACATGATGACTACTGCTTCCTTACGCGACCATATTCTGGTCATTCGGCTGACTATGATGCTGACTGAGGGGTGACAAAGCCCCACTACATACGATGACTAAAGTCCGACCTGTATTACCAACCCCAGGCCCAGACAGGCCTACCACACCTGGGGGTCAAACACGCCCTCATATGTCATCAGCGGTTCTCTTGCCCCCGTGCAAGCCGCCCTGTGACATTACCCTCGGTTCAGAAACGAGCCGCACCGCGGCGTGAGCTGTTCGGGATGGAGGAGAACCTACGCGTTTTGTCTCCCTTGAGTAAGGGCTCATTGTAGAGCCTGCGAAAGAGAGCATAGCTCTCATATTTGTGGGAGGCGAGTAGGCGGCGGCGGCACTGTTCTTCTTGGTAACGGAGGGAGTTGATGTGGGCTTGCAACTCCCGCGCCTCGATGTGGAGTCCTGCAAGGTCAGTGACTGTCTCGTGGTAACGTTCGAACTCAGTGGCAGTCCCCCAGTCTCCTCCTGGTTCAACGGCCTGACGCAGCATAGCGTCGTAGGTGCTGGGGTCAGTGAGGGCGTCGAAGAACCATTGGGGGTACTCCCCCTCTTCGATGATGGTGGCTCGGTTAGGGGCAAAAGCTCCTGGCGGTAGACGGCTTCCCCTTTACCAGAGGTGCCAAGGCAGTATTGCCCCTCGCGCTTGACGTAGGCCGCGAGGGTGTGGATTGTGTGAGTGCCATCGGTGAGGGGAATGAAGAAATCGGGCACTCGCCCTTCGTTCTCCTCATACCCTTCAGGTATCCCCAGATCCTCCTCGTCTGCTGCGAGTTGGTCGTCTCTCCAGTGCTTGTAGGTGGCTTCCAGGCGAGCTGCGTTCGCCTCACGCTCTGCCAGAGCATTGGATCGTCCTTTGAGTACGGCGAGCTGGTCTCGGTTTTGCTTCGACACCTCTTCGTTCTTGCGCACAACGCTTGCCAGCCCTTGGGCGATGAGGACAAGCTGCTCCTTGGTGGGGCTGTTCCCTTCGAGAGCAGCGTGGACAGTTTGAGGCAAGAGCTGAAACTCACTGAATTCAGCCGACGAGGCCACCACTTCCATTGGGACGACAAGGGGCTCGGGTTGCTTGCCCGCGACGGATTGAGTTCTTGGCGGAATCGGTAGGGGTTCTTCGCATCTGCTGGGGCTAGCTGTGATGTAGGACGGGACTGAGAGGGGAGAAGACATGCTGTGTTTAGTTGCAAAGGGGCGGAAGAATGAGAGGCGGTTGAGTTGACCCATGTTGCAGGCTTGGTCCCTTTGTATGTGGTCCTTTCATCCATTGGGCACCGTCGGTGATACTGTCTTACTAACGCAGGGGCATGCACTTGGTCAGCAGGCTCCCAGGTATCGTCAGAGGCTGAGTAACCCTTCCACCGGATGAGGTATTGAAGTTGATGGCTCCTTCCATGGTGCCTGTGATTGATAATTTGCTCCACCTCATATTCCTCAGCATTATCAATCATCTCTGGTGGCGGGCGTTGGTAATTGACTCCATGTTCTTCGGTCTCTTTGTAATGGGTGAGTAATGAGCTGTGGAAGACGTCATGAATGGTCCAGGCCGCTGGCAGCTGTAGTTTGTAAGCCACTGGCGAAACTTCCTTCAATACTTTGAAGGGTCCGTGGCATTTGGGCGCAAGTTTGGCAGATGCGTAGGGGAGTGACAGGTGTTTCGCTTCGAGCCAAACCTGATCTCCTTCCCGATGTTGTGCTAGTGGTTTCGCTTTGGCGACTTCATTGAGGGCTTGAACTGCTGCTGCTTGATGTGCTTTTGTGCGTTCATGTCTGTTCTCTATCGTTTCATTGTTTGTGATGGGTATGGGTTCTTCAGCAGCGCTGGGACAGTATCCAAGAATGACTTCGTGAGGACTTAACTTGGTCGTGGCGTTGGGCCACCGGTTGTGCACGAAGGTTGCGATCGGCAGGAGTTCTTCCCAGTCGTCTTGCCTGGCAGATGTGTAGAGTCGAAGGTATAGTTCTACCCACTGGTTCTTCCGCTCGGTGAGTCCATCCGTTTGTGGGTGGAAGGCTGTACTGATGTTTCGGTCTATCTTCAGTTTAGCGGTGAGGGCTTTGGAAAAATTAGAAGTGAAGCGGGGGTCGCGGTCTGAGATCACTTTCATTGGTACCCCGAACCATGGGAACACGTGTTGGAGATATAGCTGGGCTATTCCCTCGCCGGTGATCGTCGTTTTGCACGGGACAAAAAGGGCCACTCTCGAACAGCCTTGGTCGACGATGGTGAGGATGGCATCCATTCCATTGGCTTTCGGCAGTTGAGTGATGAGGTCTAAAGCGATGATGTTAAAGGGACGCATCTGTGTGTCTCCTGGTATACAATACAATGGTACGTTCTTCTTCGTTGTTCGAATTTTGTGCTGTTGGCATTGTGCACATCCCGCGACGTATCTTTCTGCCCACGTGTTCAATCCCGGCCACCAGTATCTTTGGTTGACAAGAGCAATGGTGTTATCTCGACCTGGGTGTCCTGCAGTGGGTGAGTCATGGAAGCAAGATAATATATCGCGTCTTAGCTGTAATCCTGCGGGTACTGCCAGGCTCCACCCTTTTACATAGCCTTCAGGGATTTTCCGTACGCCTTGTGAGTCGCACCATAGCTCCATCTCTGCCCTTTGCTTTCATTGAGCTTCTTTTACTCACTGCTTGAGGGGGTCCCTTCGTGTCGTCATGGTGGCAGTGAACATTGGTGGGGGAAGAAGAGTTAGGTTGTGTTGTCGTCAGTGCCGTGATCAGCTCCCGGTGGTCTAGACAGCATGTCGGGAGCGGTATGGATTTTTCCTGGCACGTGCTTGATGATCAGGTTGTAGTCTTGAAGCTCTGCGAACCATCTGGCCACGCGTCGATTGACTTTTCGAGGGGTTTTCCAGTATGTTAGGTTAGCATGGTCAGTGAGGATGGTGACTGGTATTTCCGTAGCTGCTACGTGGGGGCGGAAACGTTTGAGGGCTTTCAAGACCCCCAAGAATTCTCTTTCGTAGATGTCGTAGTTGCGTTCTGTTGGGGTGAAGGTGTTAGAGTAGTATGCAATCGGACATAGCATGGGTTTTTGTGTGCGTGGGTTGATTTCTCCCTCCTGTGAGAGTACGGCACCCACGCCGTATGCAGAGGCGTCAGTGGCGAGGAAGAACGCTTTGGAGTAGTCGGGCTGGCGGAGGATGGGTTTGCTACACATCAATGTTTTCAGGCGTTCAAGGGCTTCCTTGCAGTCATGATTCCATTTGAATGGGGTATCTTTTCGTGTCAGTTGGATCAAGGGGCGTGCTATGAGGGAGTAATTGGGGATGAAATATCGGTAAAACCCCGTGAAGCCTAAGAACGCGCGGACATCCTTGACTGTTTGTGGTTGAGGCCAATCCGCAACTCCTCGCGTTTTTGCGGGGTCCATTTGGACTGTACCGTCTTCTAGGATGACTCCTAGGAATTCTACCTTTCGTTGTTCGAAGATGCACTTCTCCGGTTTGAGGTATAGGTCGTGCTGTCTTAACTTGTCTAAGACTTTGTGGGTGCATTCTTCATGGAATTTGGGGTTGTCTTTCGTGGCGATGAGGAGGTCATCCATGTATATGATGAGCCATCCTTGTGCTATTTCTTCAGCGAAGATTGCGTTCATCATAGTTTGAAAGGTCGCTGGTGAGTTCGTTAGCCCAAAGAACATTACAGTAGGTTCGAATAATCCCTGATTGGTGATGAACGCCGCTTTCCACTCGTCTCCTTTCTTGATGTGCACGTTGTTATATCCCCATCGGATATCGAACTTTGTGAAGAGCTTCGCTCCTTGGACTTTCGCTATCAGCTCTGGAATTAGTGGGAGGGGGTAACGATTGCGAATGGTCCACTCATTTAAGCGACGGTAGTCTTGTACTGGGCGTAGTTTCCCGTCTTTCTTTTTGATAAAGAAGAAGGGTGCCGCATATGGGCTCTTCGAAGGGCGTATGTAGCCTTTTCTTTATTGCTCTTTGACAATTCTAGTAGCGCTTTCTGTTCCTCTTGCGTGAGTTGATACACTTTGCCTGGTATCGAGGATGGCGCTTCCGGCTTTAATTCGATCGCGTGGTCCCAGATGCGCGGTTCGGGGAATTGTTGGGCGGCTTCTTCACTGAAGACGTGAGCGTGTCTCTGGTACTTTCTTGGGATTTCGCCGCTCCCTTTGTGTGATCCTGCTTCTTCGGCGAGTTTCGACGCCAGCGTCTGTCCTTTTCCTTTTGCTGCAGGGATGACAAGTTTGGCCATGTGGATGGATCCCTGTATGATTTTGACTCGTCTTGGGGGTGCCTGGTGACCTTGTGGGGTAGTTCTGCATTTTCCTATTCGCACTTGGGTTGCCAACTTGGTTCGAAGGATGAGGGGTAGTTGATCGCTTTCGAGCCATCCTTGCGCCCAGTCAATCTTTGGCTGTGTGGCTGCGAACCACGGGTATCCCAGGATAACCTTTTGTTCTCCTAGATCAGTAAGGAAGAATCGCAACCAAGTCCGCTGACTCCCCGTCTGCATTTCTAGGTCTGTATAATGTTCTATATCTCCGTTCTTATTCCTTGTCCCATCCACATTGTAGACTGGTCTGGGTCTCTCCAGTCGTTTAATGGGGAATCGCATTTCTCTTGCGTACTGCATACTGATGAAGTTTTCGGTCACTCCCGAATCTAGGAGCGCTATTGTCTCAGCCCTCTTCTTGGACAGATGGATGAATAAACATAGCTGCATGGATTTTCGTACAGAGAGATACATCCTATCTGATCCAGTCCTCCTAATCCAGGCCGTACGGATTAGGCCTCCGAAAAATTTCCTTCCTTTGCTCCAAGACGGTTCATCAGCTCTTCTTGGTCTTGGACGAGAGTGCTTCGAGCTGTTGGTGGAGGTGATCCACCTTTGTGATACTGGATTCGGTCTCGTTGTCTTCGGGCGTCCAGTCAATGAGCTGGGTGGTGCGTGTATTCGTGCGAGGCTGTTTAGAGGGCAGGTGCGAGCGAAGTGTCCATGTTGCCCACACGTGAAACACCCACCCTGCACTCCCCTTTGGGCTCTATAGTCATCCGTCCTCACAACGTTTCCCCTTGGTGGTCCTCCTCCTCATCCTCTCCAATTCCCTCGAGGTGCTCTGGCTCGATCTACATCCATAGGCACCGGTTGGTTGTTCCATGCTCTAGGTGCCGTAGTGGAGTTATAGGGGGTTTGTCCGAATCCTTGCCGCAGTGGTCAAGGATTTTGTGGCTGCTGAGCGCGATGCTGCCAATTGCTTTGGAATGGGGTGCATCTGGCGTTGTTGTTGTTGCTGGGGCGTGTGTATAGGGCATCGATGATTCGTTGTGACGCAGTTACGTTGATAGCTTTGGCCTTCATTTGATCGTACGTATTGACAGTTGTGTCTTCCAACACCTTCTGTCCAACGCTACGTGGTAACCTTGTAGAAACAGCTGCATGGTGTTCTGGTCCATCGGGTTGTAACCCGCTTCATGCGCTATGCTCTCGAATGTGGAGATGTACTCATCTATTTCTGGCCACCTCGCATTTTTAATTCCTGTAGTCTGATGCGGGCTTTCTGTGCCTTTGCGAATCGAGAAAGCGGTTTTCGAAGTTTTGCACAAACGTCGTCCATACTGCCCATCATCTGCTGGTTGCAGCGTCCCCAGCCGTCTATTGTTGTCTGTCCATCGGTTTACTTCCTTCTTTGATGCAAGTGAGGGCTATGGCCACTCGTTTGATGAAGGAGGCTAACGATGGACGTTATGGTTAACGAGAAAGTATGCCGAAGTTCTCGTAAAAAGCTCTCAGCTTTGGTTCGATCTCCTTCGAAGATCGTTGGCAGGGCTCCATTGGTTTGTCGTTGGCTTGTATGGGTTGCTGTGGCTGGCCGCCTCCTGGTGCGCCTCCACCTCCTCCTCCTGGTGGCCCGCCTCCTGGAGGACTCCACCTCCACTTGGTCCTCCACCTCCACCTCCCGTCGGTGGTCCCGTCCTTCCTCCTGCTTGTGTTGTAGTTACCGCTGTCGCTGCGGTTGACATAGTGGCGATGCGGGTTGGTTCGGCTGTGAGCGATAAATCTGCAAGTGCAGTGATAGCCGTGGACAGATTGATAGGCGAGTTTCAAATTTGCTGGTCGAGAGGGCTTTCTTCCTCTTCACTGTCGGAGCCTTCGCTCCAGTTGATGATGGTAGGCGCTTCCTCGTACGTGTTGACCGCTGCTCCTTCGTGCCGTCTGTTGTATTGGTCAATATGTCGCGCTCTTTGGTCAAGAAATGGGGACTCTCCTTCGTTTCCCCAATTGAGTGTATACCAGTGCCTGTTCTGCAGATAAACTGCTCTTATTTGCGTTCCTCCTACTCGGATTGCGTATGCGTGAAATGGGAAGGTTTGGTCTTCCCAGTAGACTGCAGTATTTTGCAGCGCTTGTCCCCTATCAATGGGAAGCTGGACGTATTGCCTCTCTTCAGGGGCCGTGGTGATAAAGAAGTCGAGTCTAATGTCACCGGCGAGAGCAGTGACACTTAGACGGTGTCAGTATCTGCTATACTGAGGGAGATGTCTGATAACTCAGCAGACGCGCCCACTGTATTCGGTGGGAAGTAGCTCTCAGCGCTCTCGAGAGACTCGTTGACGGTACTAGAATCGGAGTTGACATTTGGAGTGCCAGCAACGCGAGGCACACAAAGAATGAAGCACAGAAACCCTAGGAAGGCTAAACAAGCCACGGCTTTGCCTAGAGACAATACTCGAAGTCACTACTCCTGTATAGACAAGGAGACTCGACTTAGAGTCGAGTCTCTGCACGCGCACGCGTACAAGTACTACTTGGTACATGATGACTACTGCTTCCTTACGCGACCATATTCTGGTCATTCGGCTGACTATGATGCTGACTGAGGGGTGACAAAGCCCCACTACATACAATGACTAAAGTCCGACCTGTATTACCAACCCCAGGCCCAGACAGGCCTACCACACCTGGGGGTCAAACGCGTCCTCACAGGTCATCAGCGGTTCTCTTGCCCTCGTGCAAGCCGCCCTGTGACAATATTTGCATCAGCCACCCCACCACTAAGCCTACTAGGTTTATCTTGGTGTATATAGCCACATATTGTAGCTGCAAGTAGATGCCATTGTAGCCTAGTTGGTATTGTGATTTTTTTTTAGTATGGGTCGTGGTGGTGCACTGGTTTGAACCAGCCAAGGGCCTTTTTTTTCCTTCTCAAGTTGTACCCCTCGCTCCACCATGCCTGTTCACATGACCACATCTGATCAATGTGCTCAATGATCTTCCTTCTCAGCTTTCAGAGTTGCTATCCCAGATATCACATTTAAGCTCACAGTACAAGTTGCAGTCTTTGCTAATCACACAAATGAGTGATGGCTTGGCAATGGCCGAATACATGCCCTAGCCCTAAAGCACATCAACAGTAGCAAATGAAATGTATAAAATGCAGGTGTAGTTGAACTCCACTCAGAAACAAATTGAACTCCGTTGCACTCGGTAACTACCGGGATCCTAGATGCTCAAAAAAAAAAGTTGATGTGGACATGGTTTTCCAGAAGTGCTGTAAGCCGTTCTTGAGCGCTTTTTTTTTCTTTTAAATCCGAATTTGTATTCTGCAGCGCGTACGACATGGGTTACAGAGGCGATCACTGCACGTATTTCTACGTTTTGCGCTTTAGGAGCTGCGGTTGTGTATCGTAAGTTAGCGTGAATAACTAATGGGCAGCGTTTTTATCGTTAGTGTCGGCACTTCGCGGCCGGTTCCTCCTTTGTGCCCACCTTCTTCCCTCATCCCGCCCCATATAGTCCGCGGCTCGAGGCAGGCGCCTGTTTCTTCCAAGGATCGAAGTAATGTTTCGATTAGCTTCCGTTGTGTGAAAAGCCCGTGTGGCAGACGCTTTCAGGCGACGGACCTGACGGATGGTTCCAGCCTTGTCCGGTGTGGAAGTCGACTGTCCTATGACCTTCCCCAGTTATCATACGAAAGCTTGGGGAGTGCCTCTATTACTCCGCGTCTGAGTTCCCCTAGTTGTCGAACCTGGGATTGGGGCACACCCATCACTGGAGTACACCGATGATCTCACAGGAATAGTCTTCCTGCGTGACCAAAAGGAAGTCCTTGTACTGTACATCTTCTTAAACTATCTCTGGATCAAGAGAGCGGCCTATACAGCTCCAGCTCACCGTTTGTCACTCTGTGAACCTCTCATATGCATCACCACACTCCTGTGTAGTACCATATCCCACCATTCGTTGTCTTCGACAGAAAACGGTCGTCCCTGCGTAGTCGTCCTACAGCTCCTGCTGTACACATGCCTCCGGTCTAGTAGATTCCTTTTGGCTCGCTGGTGGCGAGCTTGGGTAGGCACTACTAGACCTATCGGCCGCAGATTTATCCCTCTTCCAAGGTGTGATCCGCAACTTGGGCGGAGATTTTAAGTCTTTCTTGCCTCAGCTGTGGCATAATCCGATGCGATCGACCCCCGATACTCCTGTCCTCGTCAAGCGCCCCACCGCTCCCCATGTTCTTTAGATGTTGTGCCATTCCTCCGATCTGGAATACCGATCTGCTCCTATTTTCAAATGTGGGACGTCCACGATATTTCATTAAGATGAGTAGGACCCTCCCGTGAGCCCTCCACACATCCAATCAAGTATTTAGGATGCAAGGACAAGTTTCAACACCAGTGGTTACAAGCATGGCAGGTTCTCGTTCGATTACCAGACAGCATCTGACACTATGGCCCCAAATCTCTCTTACATGGTCAAAGATATTACTACACTCTGACGGCCAGAATCCCGGAGATTTCTGAAGCGGTTGACAAGTGGTGCAAGGGTTGTTAGTGGTTATACATGCCGACTGGGCGTACGGGGGAATCTGCATGCTTGTGTGCTGGCTCTGCCTCGGTGTGGATGACCAGGAGGCTTCAAGGGGCGCTGAGACCATAGTAGTAATGGGATCCAAGCGCAGCACCGGGACATGACTCTGGCGAAGTGCACTCACATGACTACAACGTTGCCTGAGAGTGGCCTGAAAGTGATGACGACGGTCATGGAGCGACGTGTTCACAGTGCTGTCTGCTTTAAAGAAAAAGGATGGGAGTCGCTCTGTGAAGAATTACAGAAAGGAGGCCTCAAGAGCGGTGGCGCGACATCACAAACAGAAGTACAGTTGAAGATGTACACAGCGAGGGACCCAGTGGCCAAAAGGTCAATCCGTGCGGTTGAGGCACACTACACAGCTGATTGTGAAATTTTGGGAGCTGATTTCCTTCATCAACACATCGAGTTAGACCAAACACGCTGGCTGTCTTCCTGTTGCTAGTGCAAATTTGAAAAAGGAACGTTGCGAAGAGCAGCGGGCAGCAGAGCACGCAAGATACCGTACTGCAATGTGTTGTAAGTAATTGTGTTGTGGGGTTGCCCATCCGTTTGCCCCAGTGTACCATTTGATGGGGTTGTGGTCGCTGTGACGTGATCGAGTTCGTCATGGTGGTGCGTACGCCCGACTCGGATCATCTGCTTCCATAAATAGGTGACTAAACTCACTTGTTTGTCTCCGCTCCTCATTGTGCAATTTGCCCGTGCAAAACATATAGTATCTAGATTCAAGGCGAACTAGGTAGAGAAGATCCTGTCAGTAGCATTGCAGTTACCTTACAATGCATCAATACATTGCCAACGTGTCAACTCCTCAACATCATGTTAATACTCCACGGAGGGCGTACTCCATCAGGCGAAGCACACCGACAGCCCGTCCGCCGTCTTCTCAGACGTAATATGGGGGCGTCATCAACTAGTCTTAGACATGGTATATATTTCGGGGATGTCTTGATAAGAATGACCTGTACTCTGTTCTCTGCTCACTCCAGCCAATTAGCTTCATTATCAGCAACATGACTTATTTGATGTCCATCCTCGACTTCCTCGCTGTTCTGTTATTCCTTGCCACTATCCGCGCCATCCGCGATCGTCGAAGGAGAGGAGGACTTCCCTACCCACCTGGTCCACCACCCTTACCAATCATCGGCAATCTTCTCGATATTCCCTTGGAGTTTTCCTGGCTTGCATACATTCGGTTTCGAAAACATATGGTCCCACCCTTCCTTTGGTAGAAGTCCCTTACTGACGGGAACGATAGGGGACATCTTGTCGTTCCGTGTTTTAGGGCAGGTTATTGTTGTATTGAATACTGCCGAGGCCGCCAAGGATCTCCTTGAACTACGTAGGGATGTTTACCCAGATCGTCCTCCAGTCCCGATATGCGAGATGTGCGTACTCGGGTTCTTCATACCGGGTTCCTGCTGACATCAATCAGGATGGGATGGCAGTGGGCTCTGTCCTTTGCAAGAAGTGACGAACGTTGGCGTCTTGGACGCAAGCTGCTTGACCGTTGTCTTCGCCCGCGCTCTATAACCTCATATCGCCCGATGGTGAAGGCGAAGACACATCTGCTCCTTTCTCGACTACTAGCAAACCCGGACCAGTGGGAGGCCCACCTCGAACTGTCGGTAGAGTTTTTCTCTGACTCGAATTCGGTTCCCAATTTGATTTGGCAAATGTTTAGCTTTCATGGAGAGGTGATCTTCGCTATGACATATGGATATGAAGCACACGAGCGCAATGATAGAATGATTGATGCTACCAAAAAGATGAACAAGTTTGGGGAAGATCGGATCCTTCCAGGTGCCTTGCTCGTCAATCATATCCCCCTCTGTATGTACCCTCGCCTTTTGGTGACGTGATCAACTTAGCACGTATGATTCAGTACGCCACATCCCCGAATGGTTACCATGGTTTAGCTACAAACCACTAGCGCGTATTGGCCATGAGCTGGGGAATCAGGTCCTATATCCGCCGATTCAATTCGTAAAGGAGAGCATGGTCAGTAGTATGTTTATTTGCATATAGCAGTATTTGAAAATGTCGCAGCTGAATGGCACGGCACTACCCTCGCTTGCTCTTGAGAATCTTCAGGAGGTGGAAAATCAGAAACTAAATGGATCGGAGCGCGATAATGCAGAAGAAACCATTGCTGGAGCTCTAGGCACGACTTCTGTTGGTGAGTACCTACCATGGAGATTAGACCCCATTGAAATCGTTCCCCACAGTTGGGCCGATAGCGTGAGTCGACGGACAAATACCCTCAGAAATGGAGATGTAACCGAGCTTTATCGTCCCATTCCAGACTGTTGCTGCTACTATGACATTTGTCACGGCGATGTTACTTTACCCTGACATACAGAAGAGGGCGCAGGACGAACTCGATTCTGTCACAGGACGAAAGCGACTTCCCACTTACGAGGATCGTACGAGGTTGCCATTCATTGACGCGATATGCAAGGAAATTCTCAGATGGCGTCCCGTCGCTCCTGTCGGTGAGTTTCCCCAAAAGCTTCTCATGTGAGGTATTTGAATAGCATCGCGTTTATATCGCCCTCATGGCAGGTGTCCCACATGCAGCAATAAAAGATGATGTCTATGCCGGATTTTTCATACCAAAAGGTGAGTCCTATTTCCTAATTGGGACCACTGGATGTCGGCCTACGCATAGTTTCGTAGACGCTGTGGTGATTGCAAATACATGGTAGGCTACATTCCTGAGTCCTGACGCGGCCACGCTCTCACATACGCCTAAACTGTCTTCAGGGCCATCTTACATGACCCTGCGTTCTATCCCGATCCAGATGTCTTCAACCGGAGCGATTTCTGAATCCAGACGGAAGCCCACGCGATGATCCGACCCTGATATCAGCATTTGGATATGGAAAGCGGATATGTCCTGGAAGACACTTTGTCGACACGACGTTGTTTATCTCAATCGCCTCTTTGCTCTCGGTTTCAATCTCGAGAGAGCGAAAGACGGCTGGGATAACTTTCTGATTACACATTTACAGCTAAACTTGTAATGTAAGTGCCCTATTCTTTCTTGGATGCTTGGAGTGGCTGATAATTCTTCTAGTTATGCAAAGCCGTTTCCATGTTTTTCGTTCCGAGAGATAAAATGGCACAAGAGCTTATTCTTGCCAATGGTATAGCAGGTTGATTAAGACATGCTTTCTCTCGTATATTCTACCTACCAAGAATGTCTGCTCGTATTTTTGTATGTCCCTTTGAACCTCACATACCTCATATCCGGCTTGCTGTACTAAACCGCCGTTGGATCTGAATTCTCCCGTAGAAGCTGAATTTGTTTTTTCTGATTTTTTTGTCGATCTCCCTTGCCCACGGAATGAACCGGAAATGTATCATACACATATCCTTATCTCTAGTTAAATTGTCCAAAGGATACAGTGAGGATAAAATATTCCGAGAAGGTAGCCGGTTTCATCAATCAGTGATTTCAG